>JBAHVQ010000045.1:162514-177501 GCA_036872915.1 Nanipora kamurai
ATATAATATATATTATTACGTATTAGCGTAATAATATATATATCGAACAAAATGTAACCAAAAAGCTACACAAGTGACTTGAATAAATAGAGCGCTCGATACCATTACAGTTTTTTTATTATTACGCTCTTTCACATATGTGTTGTTGAGCTGAACACCCTGTGAGGTTGGAGTAGGTGTCCATTAGCGATAATGCAACGCTTAGTCCCTCGCGGCAGTTTGAGCACTCTGGCCCAATACCACGTCATGCTCTCTAGATATACGCATGTTAGTATTGTCCCACATGCGGTTGTCACCGGCAATTACTGCGAGATATATACATGGCGCGCTTACATCTGGATTGTTCCAAGCTACACTGATGAGCTGTAGAACAGCGAAACCCGTGTTTCTAGATTGAACTATATATATATATATATATGTATATATATGTATATATATATACATACATACTTTTTATACTGTATATATATACATACAGTTTATACTGTACTATACTGTAAACATTTGACAAGCTTGTATCGTCAGAAAAGTTCACAAATAGTCTTCAAATTTGACAGTTCGAAGCATACACGACTTTGTTCCATTACAATCTCTGTCTGAATAGCAGGTCCAAAATATATCTACTGGACTGATTTATTCCACAAGGTAAGTCATCGACAATCGTGGCTCAAAATGCCTGATGCAGCGACATAAAATAATCCCCTGCTAATCAAAGAAGGTGATATTCCTTCCTCTCCCTTCTCGCTTCAAGGCAACATAATCGACTGAATGCTCCCAAAATTACGGGGGGAGAGAGATTTTCGAATTCATTTTTAAGTGTTGTCCCGATATTCTGGAGATTTGGCTTTAAATATTTAACCTCCACGACCATAGTTAAGCCAGACGTCTTCTCCTAATCTGCTAACCAAAAAATCTCTCAACGTACTATTTCGTTTAACTTGATTTCGCATATTACGGCTTTCACTGACGGCACTATTCACTTACCTCCCATCCAAAATTATGAAAGAACTTATTACACAGGTATTTGATCATATTAAGTAATCCCTTGTCGGCTTCTTGTAAGTTGACGGTTTCTGGAAACAAAATCCCCTTTGGCGGCTCACTGATCCCAGATTTAAGTCGATACAGTTTCTGTTAGAAAGATTAAATGAAAGTTTTATCACCTTTCTAGTTCAAGTCAATTTCTTAGAATCACGTCAGCATTTCAAGTCCCAATCCTCCCGGCAGATGGGTCACCAAAAGAGACCACGTCGAATTTAGAGGTCATCATATTGTAGAAGATGTGCAAAGCTAAAACATCGAAGTCTGTGGAGTAATTTCACGAGTCTCAAATGATCGGATCTTTTTTAATAATCAGATCTTCCTCGTCTTGTCATCACCTTCAAGTATTTTCAAATTCTCGTAAATTTACAACTAAAATGACATCCTAACAGGACGACTGCCTGCGCAGTCATCGGTGAAAATCTAAAAATATGTAACAGTTTTAGGTCCATACTCCCGCTACACAAAGCTAACTATCTAGGCCAAATAAAAACACTTTCGTTTTTCCTAGGATTAGTAAACTACCATCATGCTTTGCAATGATGTACATAAAGTACATAACAGATGACACATATTATATCAATAATTACAAAATTACATGGTCAAGTAAAGAATAAAACATAATCCGAAAAAGATGCGGTGATATTTCGACTTTATTACTATGGTTTGACGATGACTTTGTAATAAAGTCGAGATATCACCGCATCTTTGTTCCTGTCTTGTCTTGTTTCATAACTTGAACATCAAGCTAACAAGATGACCTTTTTCGGATAATGTTTTATCCTTTACTTTTTAAAATTGTCGGCTGGTTATGAACATGGGATAAGTTACCTAGAATAACTGAAAAGCTAATCAAGCTAGGTAGGAGATAGACCAAAGTATTACATAATTTTGTCGAGACAATTTCAAGACATACTGTGGAGACATACTGATACATATATATATATATATATATACAATTGATACATACAGATACAATTGATACATATAGATACAATTGATACATGTAGTTACAATTGATACATATAGGTAGAATGACGTACACTTAAGACCAATATTTAAGACCAACAAACAGGCACACTCGTTGAAACCAAATATGCTAATGCACTGAAATATATTTATTTACCAGTTGATTGGTTGACCAATGAAAAATTAAACAACCAATCACTCAGATTATCAGTTAATCAACTGTAAAAATTTTAGATGGATTAATTCATTGAATGTGTGTATTTAAAAAGTAAATGTGACAACAGAATAAGAAAATATATCTCCACTGGGTTACTTGATATACATGTGCTACATCACAAAACAGGTGATTCGTAAGATCTTCACAAGAAAAGGCTTAACAATTTAGAAACGGAACAACATACACCACAAAACTAACAAAAGAGTTAGTTTCTTACCTCATTAGCCAGAGATCGACCAGTTACACTTTAGCTTCGGTAACCTTAATTATTATCTCTGAAGATGTTGTGATGTATACAACGGAACGTAAGATTCTATTAAACTCTTTTTATCATGCCCTTGTTTCGCATTCTGTGCTGGGCTTTAATATTAGTTTCTTACCTGATGATGAGTGACCATTGTTTGCAGAACGATCATAAATACAATGAAAAGGTACCCCTAAACAAAAAAAAAAACTCATTAGATCCAGGATTTTTGAAGTTGCTTTGGCTTTAATCGCCGTGTAAAGGATAACCTTGCACCTGTATGTCCGCTGAAATGTCTTCGGTCTTGTAGAAACCAACCCACAATGCAGTATTGGAAAAGTGGTCGACCACTTTGGAGCGACTAAGGCTCTACGAAATAATAGAAACCAAGAGTTGAGAAGTTATCTTAAATCAAGATGAAGTCCTGCGAATTATTATGAAGAAGCCCTTAATGTATAACACACATATTTAGATTAAAGGTTAAGTATTTAGTTGTTTCATGCATACTTTAGATTTACCGATAAAATTGATCGTACGAAAATGTCAGTCGGATATGTCTCAGCTAGTCAGATTCGCAAAGACTTGTTTACTAAGGGAAAACTGAGATGTGTTAGGAATACAAAAGGACTTTTTCATGTTTTTTGGTTGATAAAGATGAACTCAGTACATTTAAAATAAACATATTACTTCACTACAAGTGCTTGCGTTCAATATTTACAAACGTGATGTAACAGAAATCCACCGAGTGTGCGGCGCGAACGATTGAGATTTCTGGTACAAACAGACCATGCTACCTACGATATGCAAAGTCTTGTGTAATTTCATTCAGGCCTCCTGGAGTCACGCTAGCTCTGGTAGCCGGGTCTGGTAGCCGGGTCTGGTAGCGTGGCGTACCGCAAGATCTTCGTTCCGCAGCTAGACGTATGTGGGAAAACGTGGTGACAAGAGATATACAAGAGGCGAGAGAGTATATACCCACATCCCTATGGCTTTATGCCACTGGTGGAGATGCTGATACTATGCATCATTTATTGTACAAAATCCGGTAATAAAAATTAGCAGTCCGTGATACAATGCCTCTATGAAATGATACGGCACCAATGCCGCTTTGTTCAAAACGATCCTGACATTAATTGTGCATGAATATGGCAACTGGACCGCTTCAGGGACGCAATCATGTAGAAGCCCCCGTACGATGCGATTTGTTCCTGTTTGGCATCGAAGCTGACTCCTCAAAGCGACGTCACTCATGCTCAAGAACTGTTCTGCCCAAGCGGCATAACATAGTTCCCTTGCAGACAGGTATGGTGTTGGAAGGCATTAAAACTTCCGAAACCATTATTATTCTTCATGCGATACTCATTTCATTCCGGTATCGAGTAAACAGTCTAAAAGAACGAAAACCTCTCGGCTGACTTAAAATAAAAATTGCAGGAAAGGTGAGGGTAAAGAAAAAGATAAAATTTCTAACTGCAGTGATATAGTTTCGTACCGTGTCGGAACAATTGTGCTGGAAGAGATCTTCTTCGACAAACCGCAGCTGATAAAACATTTTAGCAAGAATAACCAAGGAGCTCCAAATCAGGAAACAGTAAGACAAAGCTCTTTGAAGTACTCGTGACGGCATCGACACCGCTAGCAATACGATGATGACAGCATTAATGGCGCAGACCTGTTGAAAAGGACGGTATTAAACGTTTCAAAGAATAAAAAATATAAAGAAGACAAATATTTTATATACAAAACGAACATTGAATATTAAAACACACTTGGAAGATACGTAAGAACGTATAGGCATACACATACGTGCATGTTCAAGGAAGAGGCTTTCAACTTTTACTTCGGTGGACATACTTTTGATGATTGAAGATTATGTGTTAAAGTGTACATGAAACAAAAATTACATTTATCTTATTCGAAAGAACTTTTGATACGATAAAGGAACAAATTCTACAGTTTTCCGTATCTCACTTAGTTCTTGAGATATTTCAAATTGTTTGATATGTAAACGAGACATGTGACGTCATATGACTGGTACAGTATTCTGGGCAACTAGAACTGAACGTAAGTGGTATATTCACAGAAATCGCTTGAAATCTTATATTTTGGTTCAATTTTTGTAATACTGGACAGTTCCATGTCAAAATATTGATTTCATAGTCATGTATTAGTTCTAAGGAAAAATAATAATAAGGAAAATAAGGCAACTAATAAGGAAAAACTTTAGAATGCGTTCATTGATCCCTTTCCCGGCAGTATCTCTCCCTTTGACGAGTAAAATCCACTGCCGTTAGCCAGAGTAAAATAATAAAAAGTCTGGTGCCACCGGGAAAGAGTTAGGTTTTCAGTTATTATCCCTTTCCCAGCAGTGTCTCTCCTTTGACGAGTAAAATTGCCTGGTGTTAGCCAGAGTAAAACAATAAAAAGTCTGGTGTCGCCGGGAAAGAGTTGATCATTTTAAGAGTTATTTCGAATACGATAAACTTACTTTTCGTTGATATACATTTTAAGTATTAACTGGTCGACCTACCAACTCCCGGTACAGATAAACAAGCACAACGTTACCATTTTGCCTGTATTATGTAGTTTGGTATCTGTTTTGGATTCATTTGTTATTTATAGCAATAAGTGTATCTTTACAGGGGGACAGCGCTAGGAGACTAGTTCTATTTTAGTCTTTGAATGCATCACTGAAGGCACACAGAAGTAGAAAGTTTGTTTGAGAAATAATTCGTCTTGTATGAATACTTCTACGCAGATCCACGTGAAATACTTGTTCAAGATCGTCATCGTAGATTACGCCCAGCTACGATGAAAGCTGCTGTTAACATAAGTGCAAAACAGTGTACCGACGAAAGCCACTACGGCGATCGAACGAGCGCAAATATTTCTGATTATCTGATAAAACCTTAAATTCAAACTTCTTGACAAGGGTTGATCAAGGCATGAGCAAAAGAAGGAGCGTGCAATAGCCCGCCAGCAGGGCAGGGCTGCAGCACAGTTAATTCATGAAAACGGTATATCGGGACGTTTTCAAAGAACTGTAACAAGCCCGCTAAGTTTTTACTCAAAAATCAAATTACCTAAGGTTTTAATTTCTTCATTTTAGTTCCGAGAGCTGTTAGTAAATAATGAAAGCCGAAACGTATTAGGAGCAGTGAACTCAAATAAGACTGGAACGCTAGCTCGACGGGAAATTTGAAGCCAAGATGGCGGAAATTGAAGCCTGTCTTGTAGGTATGATCCAGGCCCCTGCGCGGAAATTCCGTAGGTAATATGGCGGCAATTATGAATACATATTGAAAGTCTCGTCTTAAGATTCAGTTTACAGAGTTTCTTAGATACCGGTAACTCAAAATAGAGCACGTATTCTATACGAAGAACTATCAGAAACACTTAATGGAACAGCAAAATGATTTCTGAGCTCAACACTCAACCTTCGTGACTACCCCACGCAGAAAACACGCGTGTTTTATACCTACAAGAGAAGCTTCAATTGCCGCCATCTTGGCTTCACTCAATAATGTGCAAAATCATTGCAGCTAGCTTTCCAGTCTTATTTGAGTTCACTGATTAGGAGTAAGAAGCTCCAAGAGTGGTTCCGCTTTCAAGTGATTGCGCAGGCACAAGTCGTATAACCTACACATAAATCAAAGATGTAAGGCTAGATGAGGATAAAATGACATAAAAATTATTTGTGCCACCGAAAGCTGGTCCGCTACGTACTTCTCTAAATCCACCCGTGCCAGAAAATATCAAAAAATCTGAGACGGTGACGTCTGACGACTTGACCTCAAAACAATACAGTGGCAGCCAGCTCCTTTTTCTAGCTATTTACTGGATCGATGTTTTATCAAACCAGAAAAATCCACACACCTTTTATAAGTATCCATTTCAAAAAAAGACTCCACTTTGTCCAAGTGTGGAGTAAGGACATGCCTGCCCTCTGAGTCAAACCAAAACTTTCCTTCACCATTAACATTTTATTACGGTTGCAGTTCATACTCAGTTTTACACCCAAAGGCCTATAAAACGTTTGATTCTACTTGGTGATTATATGGAGAATGTCAATCCGGGCTGAAAATATTCCCGATTACCGGGGAAATTTCAGCCTGGGCTGAAACTGAAATCGAAAGTTAATGGACTAAATTGAAAGGGAATACTTGACCCGTTATGTCAAGGGTCACGTGTTTCGTTTGAAAGTGACTGCACGGATCAAGTATTTCTTTTCAAATTAGTCCTGACTCCCATAATGCACCGTTTTCATAAAAGGGCTCTTTGCGAGACAGTCTTTGTTATTTTCACATTTTGGCATAGTTCCCACGTGTTTCTCAATTTTCAGTCCGGGCTGAAATTTTGTCATGCGACTACACGGGATCTTTTCAGCGCGGTTGAAAATTTCAGCCCGGGTAGCGCCAATCGTGCTGAACTTTCAGCCCAGGATGGAATTTTCGCCATGTAATCCCAATGTCAATTTTTAAGTGACCTGTTCAACTCTGAAAAGTCTCCGCGTAATCAGCCCCTCAGAGAACATACATTATCCCTTTTTCACTTAAACCTGGTTAAACTTGGAATACTTACCTTAGAAAGTACAACGCAAATCAGCGTCAAGCTGACAACTTTAGGCATGTGAAGTTCTAGCATTCTCCATAATAGCACAGTTACGTAGTCGTACCAAATGAGGAAGCGTTTCTGACGACCCCTAGAACTTTCACCTTGATTCTCTTCTTGTTCCCTGCCGTTGGGTGTGATACTAATTGAGGGTCTCCTTTCTTCTTCAACTGTGCTTACTTGGCGTCTTGGAAAGCGAAGATCGATCATTGCCATAAATGGTTTGTGAAAAAAATGCAGTTGGATAACGATGATAACTGAGAATGCAGTAGGCGTCAGAAGCTCTAGAAGAAGACTGGCCTTTGTGTGTTGGCGCAGGCCCAAGTCGTACAACCTACATATAAATTAAAAATATATATGTCAACGCATGTAGTTATAAGTTATTGAGCCTTGCCTATAGATTCTGTGGGCGAAAAACGCAATATAAATATGAGAGCCTAGCTAAGAGTATTGCCACAATATCCACACACAAACAAAATATTTGAAATAACTTTACTAAGGTTTCGTTGCTTACGCGTAACATCTTCAGGGTGACGAGAATTAGACCTTGCCAAACTTACATATATATATATATACTATATGTTTATCACCACGTGTAAATAGATATGTATAACCTTTGTCGACGTCTAATTCTTGTCACTAGTCATAAAGACAAAACATAACGACAGTTCCACATTATTCTAGTTTTACAGGTTCGGTCGCATAATCTGGTATATTAGTATACGAATACATCTAGATGTCAATATATGCCCACTATTTTGGAGATACAAGCTGTTTGAATCAAGCAAGTGGAAAGACAACTTTAGGGAAATTAGGACGATTCGGTAAGTAGAGATGAAAAAAACGTCATCGACAATTAGAAGGAGCCCTATGAGAACACAGTCCCAAACAGTCGGAGTAAGTAACGGGCCTTTGTCTAGTCCCGGTTCATATAAATGACACAACACCTACCATTCATCCGAGAGATGTGTTGTATTACGCCAGTACATGGGCATATTCTCAAACTGGTAAGTGTAGATAACTAACAAAATGCAAATGGAGTAAATGACCATTGCCCACCAAACAGGACGCAAGATCAAGCGCCAGAATGAAAATGAAACCTGATGACATGAAAAGACGGAGATTAGTATTTTGGTAAATAATGAAAAGAAAACGTTCTTTTCTTAAATTAAGCGCGCCTAACGGCCGCAATCTAGTCGAACGAACAATCAAAGAATGATTGGAAAAACACTGGGATGACCTTTCGGACAACTGCCTGGCGGGTTTTGTCCTCAAGTTCACGCAACATTATTGTTTGATTGTTTTTGTTGAATTGGTTGACAAATAAAATTGATAAAACAAAAGAGGGAAAACGAAATATCTGGACTAAATATATAGCCAAACGGCGAAGTTGAAGGTTTTTACTACGACTTAAGTTCGCATTTAAAAAGATAAATACGAGGTGCTATTTCATTTTTTTGCCTGGACTGTGGTGGGGAATATGTCAGACAGACAATCCGTCACTTTAAAAAAATGTTTTTGCTAGAACACATTGTCGTTTTTCTTGTGAGCAGGAAAAACGTACGTTTATAGAACACAAGTTTTATGTAGAGGTAAGTACTCTGGCACGCTGGCACTTCAGTTTCCATACATGGCGTTTTCCTAATTCTGATAACATAACGTCGACCACTGTTTTATGAAATTGCAATAAATTTAAAACAATAGACTTTTTTAATTTGATTACAAAATCTTTGCGTTTAACAGCATTTTTATATCACAACACAACCTTCATATCAAACAACTGTCCAGGGAATTGCAAGCATAGTTGCATCAAAATCTATCCTTACATTGTAAGCTTGGGGTGTATTCATATGGTCTGAGTTAAGTAAAAACCAGGTGATGTATCGTTCAAGACTAATCAGAAAAATGAGAACAAGTATCCAATAAGTGTTGGTTTTGTTATCCAATTCATTTTTATGGTTTTATTTCGATGTATCTCCAATTAAGTAAACTTATTTAAAGAAAGTAGTAATCAAGATTTTGACGCAGTATACACTGTTTGCTCGGGTTATGTTTCCTATCCTCAAAACTTGAACGAATACTGCGAAGTGACACCAGTATCCACAAATGCAAGGTGTTGTCCCTAGTTCAAAAAATTCGTCGTTCACTTGAAGTTTATTGTGACTTTCCATAAACCTTAAATTCCACGACTTCCCAGATTTAGAAAATTACATTCTTGATCTTCGTGATTTTGCAGGCTTCCCATAAAGTGAACCCAGCACCCGTCTGACTTTGTAAAATAATACTTTTCAAAATATGTGGGATGAGTGGTTCTCGCAAATACATCCTCATGCAACTATCACTCGACGGAAACACGGAAATATTCTTGCGTCCCCAAATGGTAATTGTCTCGTATACGACAGATCAAGAACATAACCAAATATGCCTTCGGCTGCGATCCTTACTTCTCACGACCATAATTGAGGTACTAATTAACGCTGTTGCCACAGTAGTATTGCACGTCTTTCACCTTAGTGACTAGGGATCGATTACCGGCTCCGTGAAGTTTTCTGATTAAAGTTACCTTAGTGTGTTGCCCAGTTTGACTCGACCAGATTTTCCTTCGGGAACTCAAGTTTGTTCTTACAACTGAGCAGCTTAAAGGGTTATCTGACGTAAGTTATTTACTTACTTAGTTAAAATGACCATTACGGTATAACAATTCTACGTTGCTTATTTTTTAATCACTCAGTCTATGTTATATTTATCAAATTATCCAAGGGTTTGTCAGAAAACGCAACGTTTTGAGATGAATTGCAATAGCATGTACACAGCCAATCTGGAATCCAAGGTGTCCTCTAAAACAGTTACCTTAAAAAGCACTTGCGGACCTACCTGATAACAAATGAACAAGAACAGAAATATTGCCATGTAACCAATCTGATACAAGGAAACATCATTCTGGAGACCGACCAATAGAAATGCACCGAAGCACAGTAGTATCCAGTATTTGTTAACCATACTTTTTGCCCATTTCATTAATATCACGTCAACAGCCGCATCACTCGTATCTGATCTGATACCATGGTCTTGATTTACTGTGGGAAAAAAAATACCAAGACACATAAACTTCAAATTTAGAAATTAACCATATCGGATAGACGATCCTAGGTCCAGCCTGTATTGGAACAGTACTCACTCTCTTATCATATCGTGACGTTATCTCATTGTAACACCACAACACTTTCATAATATCTAGACAAATCATCTCGCATAGAAGTGAAGTACAGACTGAGCAATTACCAGGTAATTACAAGAGCTACTGCGTGGTAAACAAGAACGTTATTTCACATTCTCAATGTTTCATGACATTATAGACAAGCTGGGTTACATTTAGATGTTATGAAACGTAATATAACAAAAACATAGCTTATGTACGTAACATATAATCTTAACTTACATGTTATATATAATTCAAAAACTCATTAATATTCAATAAGTATATTGTCCAATCAGGTGCACGTATTTTATCACATGCAAGGGATTTGACACCTCATAAAACTATTATCCTCAACAGCATGAAGCCTTGGTATTGTAAAAAATCAAGGGACGAATTTTAATTCGGTCTCGGGGGAAATATAGGGTAGCGATTCAAACAATGGATAGGTGCCATGCAACTCTGAATTTGTATTGGACTGAACTGCTAATGTTTTATATAAAGAATACAAATAAACGTGAAATTTTACAGAAAAATGTAATCCTAGTTAGCATGAAGCTTTGTCATTATGAAAAACACGAATAGATTGGCCAATAGCGGTAGAATGCAATAGCTAAGCGACGTTTGTGAAGCTGTTAAAACACTCAAATCATGTGTTTTATCAAGTCTACAAACCCTCGCACAGCGCGCTCGAATTTATAAACTTGACAAAACACTGCTGTTCGTGTTTTAAACGCTACTTATTAAATATGTACACTGTACGTTAGCAGTATTTACAGCATGAACAGCGGTGTTGTATCGGATTTACAAGAAAAACCTGAAGGCGAGTGGTTGTATGTCCAATACAGCACCGACGCAAATGTTGTAAAGTATTTGCTAATGACTGAACATTAATTTCTTTTGAATTTTCCTCAAGCATTATTCATGAATTTCACAAGTAATAATTACAAAATCAGATTATTTACCCATCACGTATAAACCTACAATAAAAAACATATAAAGTGACAAAGTCTAACATAAAAGAACAAAACAAAACTCGGCTGAGCAAAGCACAAGGTAGCATAACGTAACATGACGTAACATCACGCAATGTGACGTAACTCGATCTATCATTCCGTGTAATTCAATTCTACGCAACGTTACGTAACCATAGAATTACTAGACATTGAATGTGTGCTTCGCCACGTGACAGGGGCAAATTGAACAATTTTTTCCCTTGCAAATCCACCATATTGGATTTACGTCTGGTAGCCGACTATCAAAAACTGGTTCGAAAATACAGTTCAGCCGTTGAACTGTTTTCCCATCAGGTGGCAAGAATACCAAGTTCAGATCTACTAATCTACTTTCTTCCATATATTGCAGTATCATGCAAAAAGAAATTATCAGCAACGTCCGAAAGAACCCTGTTGTTTTTCTGCAAAAATAATCATGGAAAGAGCTCCTTTTGAACAAAGTAGCGGATTCCTCAGAGCAATCTAAGCGCAAATCATGTGAAGATGGCGACCCCTAAAGTTGACACCTGCCGAATGCCGGCAAGAGATAGGAGCCCGCATTCTACGGGTCATAATTCTACGTACGTACGTAGCGTAGCATTACATGAAAGACTTGACTTGTCGTCACATGACATGACATAACACAGCAAAACACAGACAGCCCAGCGCAATACAACATAACGCAGCACTAACATAGCAAAACAAAAACTGACATAATAATAATGATGATAATAATAAGAAGAATAAATAATCTTTATTCAGGAAGCCTATATCACAACAGTGTTTTTCAGAAGGGTCCTGAGTAGAATAAACAAAAATATTGTATAATAACTAGAACACAATTTAGATAAAATAGAAATAGAAATAAAAATCTAATCAAAGAATTGCACTAAATCAATCAAGCTAATTTGTCTTCAGTAGAAGACGTTTAAAATTTTGAAGATCCTTTGTTTCCCTTATACTGTGGTATTGTCTAACTTATTCCAGTCATATTAGCTATATCTACAGTCGTCCAGTGGCCTTCAGCTATGTTTCGCTACACTCTTTATTCTTCTTACACTTAAGTATTCTTCGCCTAATTGTAGTTCTATCATTTCTCAGTTTTTAATTACAAGGCGTTGTCCATTTGTTTTACGAACTCATGGATTTTTGGTTTATTTGATGTAAATAAGTATTTGTTAAAATGTAAGATCGTTTTTGTTTTTCAGTCATACATGCGTTCTAACCAATTTGTAAATTCGAGTGATGTTGACAGTGCCAAGTACTGTGTGTATATACAGTCCCAGGTACTATATATACAGTACCTGGGACTGTATATACAGTACGTCAAATCGGTTATAATGTATGGGTTTCTAAGTGTGGTCTAGATTTTCAGCTAATGAAAATCTAACCCCCGAAATTCCCCAGGGACATTTCAAAGGCCGCCCCCAGCTTTTGAACCGACGGAGGAATAACTGGAAAAAATTACCGCGGCCCATGAAGGTAAACCGACATAATCATGAACTAAATAATTATTTATACACTTATATATAAAAATAGCAAGCTTAAAACTTCTCCTGCCCTCGAAATTTTTCCAAGATAGTTTCTTTAGAGCATCACTGGCGGACGATCTAGCATCTAAATTGACGATGATAAGTGCTGTTTTATTTTGCAATATTTGCAGGTCGGCCATTAGTACTGCATTACCGTGTCAGCCCTGATTACGTCGCCGTAATCAAATATCAGTAAAATATAACTGTCATAAAACAATAATCTTGTGCGACGGAGTAAGTACATTTTGATGTGCTTAAGCAGCCCCAAGTTCTAGTTGATTTTCTTTTTCAGATAATCGATGTAATCATGCCAAGTCAGCTTTTTATATATCACTATGCCGAGATATAAGTAAAACTCTATTTCCTCCTAAGGCATACAGTAAAAACCCGCATAAAAGAACACGTGTTTTGGGGGTTCAGGCTGATTTTGTTCTTATATATCGGGTCTTTTCTGCAAAATCAGCCTGAAAATGTTCTTAAGGTGTTCTTAAAATTGTTTCTAAAAATTAAATACTTCACAGACTACCAACCTACGAAAATGTGATTGTCAAGATTGATTTACCATGTTTTGAGTGACCAATTCAAAGGTATTTCTCATTGAGATGAAAACTAGAACAATTCAACTGAAAGGTTAGGAGTTCAGAGTTGTAAAATTAAACAATTTAATGTCAGCATGTTGTGTCTGCAGCAAATAAAGAATGTGATTGACAGAAGGTAACAGTCATTTAGTTACATAAATTAGCCAAGTCTAAAAACAAGTGTTAAATGTACCCTGGAAATTCCCATACCTGTTGTGAAACTATGTGTGCAATGGTCTAGCACATATATTGATCTACTTAGTATTGTACCTTAGTAGCCAATTTTTTTATATAAGAACAATTTTTATTTTGCAGGCTGAATGTGTTCTTATGTATAAGGTACTTTTTTGACCAAATTTCAGCCTGAGTGTTCTTAATCCACTTGTTCTTTTATGCGGGTTTTTACTGTATCACCAGTATTTATAACCAACGATGAGGATATATTCGCGTTTTAGTGTTACCGATAAGCATAGATTTTGATTTCTTAACATTGATGATAAGATGATTCGCTTGAAGCCAGTCACAATGACTTGGCAAGAAATCAGACTTGTTGTTTCAATCAATATGATCAATAAAAGGAGTGACAGACAATTGAAATGGGAACACGAACAGTAGACTAACGTAATACGAGCTCTGGGTACGATTCTTTCAAACTCTTACATAATACAGCACGATCAGCAAAATTAACTCTACCTTCTTGTGCATCATTACTCTGCATCAAATTTCCTCTAACTAAAAAAAAAATACGACACCATTAATGTAGTAGTTAATTTTTTTCAGCGCTCTTAACAGAACTTTGGTTTATCTGTATCAAAGCACCCCAAGCCTCAAAATTTACATTGTTATAAATGAAAGGACACTTAAAGTGCCTATCGTGCGAAAATAAGGTTTGTTTTGATTGAAAGCACGCCTAAAATTATGAAGAGTGCCGCTGACTGTTTAGTGATACTGGTTTTTGTTCAAGAGTTGCAGTTTTGTAACATGCAAAATGATAGGGTACGT
This sequence comes from Nanipora kamurai, assembly GCA_036872915.1. NCBI lineage: Eukaryota > Metazoa > Cnidaria > Anthozoa > Scleralcyonacea > Helioporidae > Nanipora > Nanipora kamurai. Next base: position 176,900 of record JBAHVQ010000045.1, read on the forward strand.
GATGACGTCAGCCAAGTCAAGTAGAATTGTGGCAGATCACAGTGTCGTGGATATCAAAATTTTATAAAAATATGGATATAAAAATTATCCATTGTAATCTCTTAAAACTTTACATCTATATACATACCACCAAACTGAAGAAGACAGTTCAAGTCATACAGTCGTTGTGGTAACGGAATTGTTTCAGACCTTTAATTTTCCGTTTCAAAAATCTTTGTTTTATGCCACAGCAGGTATTACTGCAACTTCAACTTATATTTTCCCGTAAGATGGCAAATAGTCTTTCGCAACCAGGTGAAGTTTTCGTCATTTTTTATTAAATGTGGTGCTACTCTGGTTTCGTGGTCAGCAAAAGGTACATGCTGTTCTCATATAGAACATGTCAAAAACAAAACGAGCAATGAAATAAAAACGAGTTATTTTTATTGTCTTTTACAACACCAAAATAGTAACCAAGTCCATTCTTTTCCCCAGTTTTTTTGCTCGGCCAAGTTCTGATTGACGTCACATCTTCCCGGGGGGTCACTCAAACCGAAACGTTCAGAAACATCCCCCTCCCGAATGTGACCACATTTGCTAACAAAACATAAAACTATAACATA
>JBAHVQ010000045.1:182221-192797 GCA_036872915.1 Nanipora kamurai
ACAGGCTTCAATTTCCGCCATCTTGGCTTCAAATTTTCCGGTCGAGCTCGCGTTCCAGTCTTATTTGAGTTCACTGTTGCCGACTGGCTCGTCCCAGGCTTAAATACCGAAAGTAACCTTGCTCTGCCGTCTGAGTTCTAGTGGCTCAATAGTTAGAGCGTCTGGCTAGCATTCAGAAGGTTTCGGGTTCGAATCCCGTCTGGAACTCAGAGTTTTTCTGTGTCCATGGCGTTCCACAGTTTGATCAGCAAAACAAAAATTTCCTAAGACCATGTATCACTTTTGCTGACGTGTTTTTCAGATCTGTCTTGTTTTTGTCACCGTCCAGAGAATTACCACTTCCAGTTTCAGCTGATAAATCAATTTTCACCTGACTGTTTCACATTCGTTTTCCTAAGACTTTAATAGCATCAAACTGCAACTCAAAATTTAAAAAAAAAATTCATGGTTTAGCTGATGTAGGAGAATAAACTCGGGTATAAAATAATAATGTTAGATACATGTCACTCTGAGTGACGAACCATACCGGACAAGTTGAGAAAACTCTACTTGGCCCGGCTAGGATTTGAACTCGCAACCTTCGGTTTACTAGTCCGACGTTCTACCAACTCAGCTACAGGTCAAGTTGGGAGCTAGTCTTGAAAATATGTTACTTCGGTTTTTGATATTTCGAAACAGACTAGTTTCTTGAATATCGGGACATTTAAGTCTTATCTTGATTTAGAATAGCTGATGTAGGAGAATGAACTCGGCTAGAGAATAATGCTAGGTTATGATACATGCTTGTGAAAAGCACGACAAAACCTAGTCTTACCTGAATTGCAAGGTGAATGCTGGGGTAAGTCCACTTTTTAAATCCAAGTTCCTCAAAATCCAGTTCTCCCGAGGGACTTCTCAATGGTAGTTCATGGTCGTTCAGAGACAAACCATAGATGTACTGAATAAGAAGCAAGCTTACGGCGTAGAACACTAGACCAGGTGATGTTAACATGCACAACGTACGAGCAAAAGGCGTGATCCATATCAGGCAAGCCCAGAGAAGCAGAACAAACGTTAGCCAAGAATGGTAAATTATGCTCCAGGCCTAGAGTGTAGAGTGATCAAAGAAGACCAGTGGCGTAGTGAAGGGAGTCGTTCGAGGGGATCAACATCCGCAAAGCTACCACAAACGCCAAAACACTGGGCCAGAAAGCCGTGACAACCGTAAAATAAAGGTGATGTTTGAGAAAACCCCTAAAACCCCTCACAAGAGAAATCTCTACTGAGAATAAACCTTGAAAAATTCATTCAATCAACCCAACGATACATGGTTCTCTGCAAAATTTTGTCATTGTAAGTCAGTGTTGTTAAAAAAAGAGGGTCAGCGATGGTCGGCTTAAATTTATGTATATCTGAACAAAATGAACTAAACATAGTAGCTAACGACTTAAATATATACGGCCGCATACATACGCACATACACAAGCTTCACACTCTACAGACTGACAGATAAATAGACATACGGACCATCCGACAGACGGAAGGACAGAGGCAGACACTTGCATGAATAGACTCAACGACTACCGTTACTCAAACATAATGGCACGTTTTAAACATACCATCATAATAATGAGAGAGGCAATGTAACTTTGAGACGTCATGAAAGATAAAATCCTAAAGATTGTCTCTTTTAACGTTAGCGCTGCAATGCCACTCTCCTGTTCATGACCATTCTCGCCACTCTCCTCTGTATGACGATTTACGTCCCTCTCCTCTGTATGACCATTCTCCCCACTTCCCTCGGCATGAATCGCATCACCATCGCTTGTTCCGACATTCTCAGAAACAGCATTGCAATACTAAAAAACGAAAAATGAAAATTTAAGAAATGCTACGTGTTGCATGTCACATGTCATCATACACTGTCACCCATTTCTAATTTAACCTTTTCCCATCCGAAGGGGACTCTTATCATTTCGCTCTGGTCAACGCTGGACAACTTTACTGAGTGCTGAACCCAAATTTTGGATCATGCAGGAGCTTTGTATATATCTCAAGACCATGCAGCAAACGTTCGTTAAGCTCGTTGTTTCAGAAAAATGATTTCTGAGCCCTAGTCGAGAATCGAACTCGCGAGTTCGATTCCTGTCTAAGACTCGGAAATCGCTTTTCTGAGATAAGGAGCTTGACGAACGTTCGCTGCTGCATTATTTTACTCATCAAAGGAATAAACTGAGGCTGAACACGGCATTTCGTACATAGTAGTTCGTACAAAGTAGATGGGCAAACTTAGCTGTTACACTTCGTCATAAATTACAGCGATGACAAAGTACAGCAGTGGGCATAATGACTAAACGTCGGTATGAACATCGATCTGTTGATGTCCTAAATGAGGTGGAAATACCAGATTTATATTCAAGAAGAAATCAACATTTAGTTTCATTAAAGTAAATAGTTTGAATCTGGGAGAATCGTGACATGTTTGTGGAAGTTGATTGTCCAGGTTGGTGTAGTGTTGAGAAAGACTATTGGTGGAAGTGAGTGACGTTTCGACGGCCTTTGGCTCTGAAGATGCCCGCCGCTAAGACCGTCGAAACGTCAATCACTTCCACCAACAGTCTTTCTCAGCACTACACTAACCTGGTCGATTAACTTCCACAAACATGTCATTTAGCCTTATTAATGTATCAATTTAGTCATAAAATGGCACCTAACTATTTGGCAAACCTGTTCACTGATGTAAATCAACAACAAAAATGGCAAACAAGACAAGTTACATACAACTCTGCACCACCTAAGCCTAACACTAATTATTTAAAAAAGCACTTAACTATAGAGGTGCTGTGGTTTGGAACTCTTTACCTGTTGAGTTAAAGAGTCTCTCATCATATACACACTTCAAGTGTGGTATTAAGAATTTAAATTTCAAATGCGTATGTATACAATGCCAGTAATTGTATTTATGAATTAATTTGTAATTAGTTAGACTAATAATTACTAGTAATTAAGAAACACGACCTCATCCACAAAGTTTTCACTAATCCTGGATTAAGCTAATCGCCCTTTGAACAACAGGGCCATGGAGTTAATTTTCAGGCGTTACGGCGTACAGTTACGAGAGTCGCGTTACGCGTCCAGTTCGTACAAGCCTTTAGTATTCGCCCTTACGAATATTTCATAAGCCATTCCACACGTGACGAACACGTGGGTCACTCCATGTGACTCATGTGACACGTAGGACTTTTTCTTTACTTACACACTGCGATTAATCAGGCTGATTTCTAGCTTAGGTGCATGTTACGCTGAGAAGCAGTCAACAAAATGCTACGTGGGCTCAAATTAGCCTGCTTTTTTCTAATTACCATGCACCTAAACCAGAAATCAGCCCGATTAATCGTAGTGTGTAAACGTACCTTAAACAAGCTTTTATTTTTGGCCAGAAACCTTGGTCATTTGAGCCCGCGTATCATTGTACGGTATCACCACTGAACGCTGACAAAACAGTCGCCTTCTCATTAAATTCTTTAGAAATACCTTAGAATGAACCAAGATCACAAGCAAAAGGGAAAGGTACGTTTTCGACGAAAATCAGTAAATTTTCGAAGGCAAGTAAAACATAAGCCGTATTTCATAGGTCAGGTTTGGCAAACAACATACTGTATCTCGATTCTTAGATATTTCATCTCAAACGTTGGAAGTTTCTCTATTTTTCCCGCAGCGACGGGTCATTAATAGGGATTTGACTGGCCCGTCTGCTGCGAGTGAATGTTATTCTTGGGGAAAGGCAAGGTTTCCTCATCTCAGATATATTTTTTGACAAAAGTATTAAAAACATGCGTGACAATAATATTTGACTTTGGCAAACTAAGAAATTTCTTTGGTTATAGTTATATTTCCCGTCATTCGCCAGTCTATGCTCTTTACTTTTCGTCGGCCATTTAAGGAGAATGTTGCACGAGGCCGCTGTTGGCACGAGGGCTCAAAGCCCTGGATTTCTGGCCATGTGCGTTATCTAGTCCATTAAATCCAACGTGCACTATTTATTGTCGATTACTCACAGTTGATAACGTTTCTTTGTTTCGTGACATCAGTCACATGGAATTGCCCATACGGGAATTGGAACATTTTCCATATGAAATTTTCATTTCATATATGAAAATGGAATGTTTTCACAAATGAAATACCTAATTCAGGCGTACAGTGACATTTTTAATTTGCATGGTTCAACTACAAAGTGGGAGATTCACATATAAAAATTAATTTCAGGCTTAAAATATTCACGTTTAAAATATTATTTTCGTAGGTAGATGGGTTCATGAAACGTTTATAAAAGCGGCCAGATATGGCTTATTCCCAACAATATAATCCCCGTGCCCACCGCGCGAACTGCAGTGCTTGGACCAAAGGCCCGAGCGGGAGGAGGTACAAATTTCGACATGCCGGGGATCCATTTACCCTTGAGATGACCAGGAGAACAAAAACTCACTTCGCGTTTGTATGTATTTGTCTATCGCCGCCAGACCAACTCGACCGCGTCAGAGCTTGGCCTCCTGGTACCAAGTTAGACAGACATCGGCTACTGCTCCATTTCAAATCAGTTTTAAACTAACGCTAGTTAACACGACAAAACCGGTTTTTAACGATATTATTTTCAAAATTTGTATTGAGTAGTTTAGGAACACTGTCGAAAAGGCAAAAGGGTTGCCGAGGTTCATGGAATTGTTTTAGAAAAGCTTCATTAAGGCCATCAAGATCAAAAAACTAAACTGTGGTCTTAGGGAAAAGTTATTAAACATACTGATTTTTTTACTTGTATTTGTTACCAGCAATTGTAGTTGGAAACTATTTGTAAGACTTTATTTTGTCAAGCCGTACAAACTTTGGCAAGCCAGGGGACTCAGAATCTTTTTGGGTTTTTCCTTCGTCTTCGAGGTTGTAAACGTTTCTAAGAACGTTTAGGGATCTGAGGATTGATGAAGATAAATATCCGAAAAGATTTGACACAGGATATAAACCGGAAAACAACCGGTTGATAACCGTTTTTCCTCTTTAGTATCGTCCCGACAACCTATTTAAATCCAATACTCGAAGACCGTTGTGTGAGAAGTGTGATTTTATAACCACATGATCGACCATAAATTAAAACTAATACAGGTCTTGAGCAGGAAAGTCTTTATTTCAATTGAGAGAATAGATTTGTTAGCATTTGTTAAAGCTGCTCAAGATAATACTCGTGAAAAGTCTTGTTTAAGACAATATTCGGAAAGAAAGAGATAAACGTAAAGAAGAACAGTAAAACTAGAAAGAAAATTCCCAATATTTAAGTTGTGGTCGAGTTGATTAGGCGTTTTTTAATTGCGAATTCATGGTTCGATTCCCCGACAGTCGCATATGCTGCTTTTCATCACATTTCTCCTTTTCTTTCTCTAAGCGTTTCTAAATTAATCTTGTTTCCTTTCGAGTTTCTGAGCAGTTACCATTAAGTTGAAACTGATTTAACTTTATATCAACTGAATTATTTCTTGACTTTTTTTTCCTTCGTTGATCTTGTTCTCTGACTCATATCCCTCAAGTTAATTGTACAGTTACCAGAGTCTGAGATGGGAGAGGGTACTTGACCAACGTCGGATCCTCAGTTGTAACTGTTTGTTGTCACTGCTTTAAGACAACTTTTGCGTGACAGTTATTTTTATTTTTTACGTTCCAATCAAAATTCGTATTCTCGTGACCAGGGATATAATGGTATCGCTGGCGAGAGATTGTTATTTCTAGTTCGACCGCTGAATAACGTGGTAGTTAATTTTTAAAAAAAATGGTAATCTAGGATCACAAATTACGATTTCAAATAGTCTACTCAGGATTACTGCCTAACATACAAGCAATGGACTACACTGCTAATTTAGAGGAGTTAATTTTACTCCAAAAGGAGTTATTCTGTACCTAAATTAGGTTCAGAATAACTCCTTTTGGACTAAAATTAACTCCTCTAAATTAACAGTGTAGAGTGTGCAAAGCTAGTGTTTAGAATATAAATTCTAATGCCATGTACGCTACGGCCACTTTCTAACTTGCCTCCCGACCCTACTTAATTCTCACCCTACATAAAACCTTTAATCTTTCTATTTACCTCTTCCATGTTGTCATATCTTATTTCAGTGGCTAGGAACCAGTACAGTGCGACCAGAACCCCAACATAAACAAAATGAGGCCAGTCAAGGTCTTCACCACGATAGTGAAGTGACTGTGGCGTCTTGCATTTCGTTTCAACTAGTCCAACCAAACCGAGAAGCCTAATACAAATAAAGAAAAAAATGAAAACTTTCGTGAAGACGTACAAAGGTAAACTCCTGTGTAACTACTTCATTAGGCATTCGAAAGACCCGTTTACACTAGAGATTTTTGCCTCGGTTTTTCTCATCCCGATGTATTCGATCGAATGGATTCAGTCACTAAAGTATTGGACCATCTGTGCAAAGCTATATTGTTTAATATTTACGTGAGTAAGCCCAGTAGATCTCATGCATCAGTATGAGAAAAGTCGCAGTTAAAATTGCCATTGTAAACGGCCCTTTATACACTATGCTCGAGAGCTGTCTAAAATATACTTTGAATTAATTCGTAGTTCATGTGAATTATGAGCAAGAATCAAACTCTTTTAGACATATGCAAATTTCCAAACTACGCCGTGGTTTCATCATTCAAGATGATTTAAAGATTACTTAAAAATGATCTCAAAATGTACTAATTTAAAAAGTATTTACCTGGCTGGAAGTGATTTGACGGGCAGAGCTTCCTGGAAAAACTGAAATTGATAGAAGTACAAAACCATGATATGCGATCCTGAGTAAATCATGAGGAACAATCGGACTCGGAATAACGAGATCCAGTTACGCCGATGCACAGTCTTGTGGAAGGACCATAGTGTTCCCACCACCAGAAAAATTATAAAATAAACACAGGAGATTAGGCATGGTAAGGAAATGCCTGAAACCAACAGCATGAAAAGAACCAAATACGGCAATACATAATTCTTGATGTTAAAATTGACGGTAGGATTGCTGTCTGCCTCTCCTTGGTTGCTTGTTCCAGCTCGTTGGGACCGAGCTAACGATCTTGCGCATACCCAACAAAATATCGAAAACGCTAAAATGAAAAAGTCTGGCAATATCAGGCGACAGACGTCAACGCCTGGAACGCTGTCAAATCTAAAGTAATCACAGAAGAGAAACATGATCATTACTTAACTGCTTAAGCTGATATTATGACACATTTGCTATGGCAAAGACTTTACTTAGTAAGACAAACTAACATCTAAACAACATAAACGCATTTACGTTGGGTTAACGTGGGAGGAAAATATAACTAAACGATAAATTCACATTTAACCTACACTGCTGAAGTCAACTGAAAAAGTTGACTCGAGCGGGATTTGAACTCGTACCTTCGGGAATCCGATCCGCCGCTCTACCTGTTGAGCTATCGAGCCGACAGGGGTTGGAGGCGAGTTATTACCCAACTTAAATGTACGAGATATTCTCACAACAACGTAACGCTAAAGGGAAGACGTTTTCGGCTCACTAGAGCTTAACTGCTATTGAAGAAACTATAAAAGAATAAGTTGTGTGTGTTGTGTTACTTTACGATGGTGAACTTCGACATTTCAATTAATTTACTGTTTTTTAAGCAATCAAATTATGGTAGTGAGTCAATTTTAGGTGACTGGTAGAATTCTTACTAAGGAACTTTCGGTGTTACATTATCAATCGAATAAATTATACTTCTTTTGCTTCAATAATTAAATAGCTTGATGTACGTTCACCAGCCTTTGAAAACCATGTTTAAGATAATTCAGACAGGGCTGGACTGTCCTTGGTAAAGCTCGAAAGTCATCATACCCATCAAACTCACTTGTTCTTAAGCATGATACACTTATACTACATGTCCTTTCCAGAAAGGTAACAAACTCTAGTTTTTAACTAGTTACGACTTCATAGCAACGCTAAACATCATTGATGTTCACGGTTTTCATTACAGTTACTTTTGTTTCTTTTCTAAGTTCAGAAAGAATATGGTATATAAACTGGCATATGGTATGTTTGTATACTTTATGGTTAAAAATTGACATCAATTATGAATCTCTATCGGATTCAAACGTCACAATGACGTTATACTTTTTGAATATATTTTATTACTTCCGCAGCGCATTGTCAAAAGAGTGTTCCACTGGAAACTTAACTAAAATCAGAACTCTGAAAATACTTTTTTAATTCTCCATTAAATTTTGGGATAAAGTCACCAAATTAAAAGGCAGTCAATAATTTAAATTGCTTTGGTGTTACAGGAGGGGAATGATGCCCCTCCAGTGCGACTCAAGCTAGGCAGTCCTGATTTTGACTTTGAATACGAAAAATTTCGACGTGATTTTTAGTTCTTTTGTTGTCCTCTGACAGTCAGTTGATTTTATATTAACTACTCAGAAGTGAAGGATTTCAACTTGCCCTATTGAGTCTCTGGATCGCAAATATGTAAGGAACGCAGGTTTGTAACAATGTATAAATATTTAATAACAATAACAAGAAGCCTTTACAACAAGGTATATCCGTTAAGACTAAAAAATGACGACTACTTAAGTCTGCTTATCTACGCTAGCGTATACGCTAGCCTTGTAACGACAACGTTAGCACTCGTCACACTCAAACTGTTCAAACGCTTAAAACACTATTACAACACTGCACATAAATAAATAAATAAATAAATAAATAAATAAATAAATAAATAAATAAATGAATAAATAAACGAATAAATAAATAAACAAATAAATAAATAAAACCCTCGGATAGTTTGAGTAAACTGTTAAGCGGCTACAGTAGCAGCACTCAGCGGCTTCTAAATTCTCCGAGGGTCTTCCTCCGGTTTGCATCAGGATACGCCAACACGACCAAATAGTTTCCTTTTCGAAAGTAAATTTCAAACGTATTTACCTGTTTAGCCCTATTTCTCTGAGTACCTGCTCAAGGACTGAACCTAGGTTGGAGAGAAAAAATATGAGAGGGAAAAAGGCTTGAATATGCTGAAACAGGAAATTAGAAATAAACCAATCATTGATAACCTTGGTGCAGATTTTGCCCAATCATAGCGTGAGATTCAAAATTACAATCATGACAACTTTCAAATGAGCGGGTAAATCAATTGTCTGCCTCTTCGAATTCCATCACCCCAACGAGAAGCATTGGATCCAATATAAGTAATATCTAAAAACGAGTAGTAATTATGGTAGTCTTCATTACGATAAATGTCAAAAACTCGTAAATACCTCATGAGGAAAACACAAAGCAAACTCATAACCGTGTCGTATCTTTATGGGATAAAGACACGTTCGTTTTTCTCGTCGAGCTTTCTCGGCTTAGAAAACATTAATTTTCAAACTTTCTTCGCGAATTAGCGTGTTGAGGTGGAAAGAACTTGTAGTACGTGTTTTATCGGATCGAATATAAAACACTCGGCTGTCACCTCATGTTTTATATGCGATAAAACACTCCTACCCGTTTTTTAAATATTACATATTAATAAATATAATATTTATTATAATATAATAAAAATTTTGTGACCATTTTTGAACATATGGAAGAGTCATACTTTCTGCTTCTTCGAAAAGGCCTGGTTAGTACGTGACCTCCCAGACTTTTTGGAAGAAATATTTGCGACCTTTGTTCCACTATGTAGCTTGTATACAACTTGTCTAGCAATTTTGGTGGCAAAAGTTGTTAGAGAAATTGTACTGACCAAGTCTCACGACCTTTTAGATGCAACAAGCGCTGCACGAAATAGGCAACATATCGTTAGTGATCAGCCAGTTCAAGCTCAATTTGAACCAGTTCAGTCTTAGTCCTTTTCGGTTGACGTTCCACGACAAGTTTCACAAAACATTGCGTAGTATAACAGCCTCTTATCGTACAACTGCGATGCCAAATAGACCGATCTGGCTTCGCTTTTACCAATTTCAGACCATGTAACGTTATTCTGGAGAACTGTTAGTTTGAAATTTAATGGTATGCAGATACACATCACACCATTATCACTACCACGAGAAAAACCATCACGTGGTCTAAAATAGATAACTTACAAACGAGACTAAATGGTTCGATTAAAAGTGAATAACGGAAAAGGCTGGCAGAACGAAATTTTCTCGTTGTCCTTTCTTATTAGTTGTACATGACGGCTCATAAGACCAAAAGAGAACGTTTCCCATGAAGAAAATTACACCCAGCAAAACCTAGGCAATAGTGGTTCCAACAGCTTCGAATTTAACACTTAAGAGAGTTACGGTTTCGATCCCCGTCCGTGGCTTCCATTCGCCCGATAAAATGAATAACGCTGCTCACTTCTGACCAGGCTTTGTAAGAAGTTTTTATTTGTTAACAGAAAACAAAAGCAACGGATTTCGATAAATTAGGCATCTTTTTATCCAAATTCTATGTCCAAAACAAGAGCAATACAGGCGAACCTGATACATACTCTCCTTTTGACTCTGAAGGTGAAAGCCGCTAAGGCTGTCGAAACGTCAGTCACTTCTACCAAAAGTCTTTCTCAAGACTAC
>JBAHVQ010000045.1:219465-239409 GCA_036872915.1 Nanipora kamurai
ATGAAAATATGGATTTTCTTAACTGGAGATTGTAACTTATTTTTCTGAGAAAGTAGGGTGGGGAATGGATGCATTGTAGATACCATTTGTTAGTGTTCAGACTTACTAAGTTTATTGTTACTGCCAGTTGTAATAAACTTACTTTAGGTGATATTTGTTGGGGGTTTTTTAACTACTCCACTACCACAGGGGACTTTCATCATTTTACTCTGGCTAATGCCAGATGATTTTACATGACAAGAGGAGAGATGTGGCTGCAAAGGGGTTAATGCGGATTATCTGAATGATTCTGTAGGATTTTATAATTATATTGCAGTACCAGAATAACAGAAGTCAATCGGCAAATGTCTGTAATTGCTACATCTAACATACAGTATAGCAATGATGATGTCAAATTGAAAGGGGAAGAAGTCTACCTAAAATTAGCTATTACTAGTAGCTATTTCAAACTGCATGTTTTTGTGGTTTATTGTAAGGCATCCAATTCAGAAAAAATTTTGGTGACCTGCCATTTGCACAGCAACCAGAATATAAAAAAGATAATCTTGGCCACTGTTACTTATCTGGCATCCCTGTCAATTTTCCTCACAGGTCAATGTTGGCAACATGTGGACTACTGTACACCATAGCTCAAGCATGATTGTGCTCACCTCATTGAAATCCCAGCTCTTCATGTATTTTGATGTATTTGGAAGTCTTTTTGAATTACTGGTCTATGCAGAAATTTAAGTTGAATTGCAGCAATATGTTTTCAAACCATGTCCCTAGTAATGTGGAGGAAACATATCTCTCTATTTGTTAATCTACTTTTTTGAAATCTTTTTTTTCTCATAAATTTTTTAAATCTTTTTGTGTAAATGGTTACCCAAAATAACCTAAAGCCAGCCAATTAACATTCACCAAGATAAGTTTGTACTACATTCCTAGGGACATGATTTAAAGGAGTATTAATTTTTTACATTTTGGTGACGTAAATTTTAATGTTTCAGACACACTATGGTTCTGTATGGAGAGTGACTTGGGCACACCCAGAATTTGGCCAGGTTCTGGCAACCTGTTCTTTTGATAATACAGCAGCAGTATGGGAGGAACAAAGTGAGAAACTTCATAACTATTTCTAACTTGAAGGAATATAAGAGTACTTTATGTTGAATAAATTTAGTGCAGTTCTTGCACAAAATGTGTAAACATGCAATTGAGAGTTTTTACAGAATGCTATTTGTACACTCAAGAAGCTTGCTGAAGATTGCAATCTTAGTACCAGTAATGGATCTATTGCAATTTCTGTTTATTTTCTTCTTTGCTTTTGGAGACTTGGGACTTAAACATGCATGAACGTTTTTCGACAGTCCAAAATTAGCTGATTATTTGCACATAATTGACTGTTTCTCAAATATTAAAGCATTTTGTTCCTTACTATATAAATAATTGAGGATTTGGGTCAGGTTTTTTTTGTTTTGTTTTTTGGCTTTTTTGATTTGAATGCACATATTTTATTACAAAATGTAACAAACCTAACATTTAATGCTATTTAAAAATAAACTCAAAACTAACCACTGACAAAGCACATAAATTAAGATGATTGGCCCTCTTCAGGATGTATAGAAACAACTTGAAAACGTTATAAAGGCCCAAGAGAAAATTAAAGAATTTTTAAATGATATTTTGGTAGCCTACATGACTGCCATCCTCAGAGTAACTGTTAAATGTTAATGACTACATTCCTCACCATTTGCATTTGTGACCTCGTCCTGGCTACTTTTATTTGCTCGTGCAACAGTGCAGTCATTGGAAAGTCCTCATTACTTTTCCTTCTCATTGAAAAGCAGAGCACTATAAAGCACAGCACAGGGATGTTTATCCTGTTTGATGGGTTTTCTTCAACAGCAGTATACTAACCTTCCAAAAACACCTTTGACCATAATTGCTGCTGTAACCCACACATCTTGCCAACCTCCAGTTAATCTCATGTTTTGTGTCAATAGGGCCATTTATATGAGAGAAAATAAGCCGCAGCTTATATAAGCCTAAGCTAAAATAGGCTGTGGCTAATTTAAGTCACAAAAACAGGGCACTTATGTAGTGGATGGTGCAACACCAGTCAATTTGCTCATCAGCACGTGATGCGGAAGTGGCTTGAGGCAAGCATGCTTTTGATGAAAATTTGACCGATAACAGTATTTCATGTACTGTATGAACAGATTTTCATTGTTTTTTTCTTAAACTTTTCCATATAAGAAGAAACTGATTGGATTTCCATACAAAGTATAAACTATTTTTATTGTTGATATATGAATGTCAGAAAAAACTATTCATGATATACATGTAGTCCATGCCTTTTAATAAATTAGAATTAGCCCTTTCTTGGCCGAGGACTTTTCCCTTGACGGGTAAAATCGTCTGGCATTAGCCAGAGTAAAATGCTAAAGTTCCCATAGGTCAGTGAGGACCTGTACGGCCAGGAAGGAGTTAAGGAGATAAATTTTAAACTCCTGTTAACCCTTTTCTGGCCGAGATCTTTCCACCTGACAAGTAATATCGTCTGGCGTTAGCCAGAGTTAAATACTAAAGTCTTCATAGGTCACTGAGGACGTATATGGGCAGGAAGGAGTTAATGATTCCTTAGACAAGAGCTGTACTGCTTGATGGTTTCTATTAATCATATAGATTTTTTTTCTTGTGGTCTTATTTGTCATCTTATTTCTATTAATCTTAGTTGCTACAGAGACAAGAAGAGGGACTAAAAGAGGTCAGAGTTTTTGGGTAAGATCCTGTGCTACCTACAAAGATGTACTTGCTCTTTTCGAAGGAAACTGAATTTATTGGGTGTTTTACCTTGGTGATTTGTCATTAGGAAAAAAGTCATATCCTAATTCGTTTGTATCGAAAATCATCCAATAACAAAAAAGGAATCGAATGCGTAATGATCCATGTACACAAGAATCTATCATGACAAACTGGTAAAAAATCTGATAAAGTTTAGTTGCAATTTCTCTGATAAAACGACTATTAATACAGTCCCTCAATTGTCCCGAACATATGGAGTTTTTAAGAGCCATGAAATAATGGCTGATAATACGTGCAGTTCTAACTTTTTCGTAACTAAAAACTAACCTGGTTTTGTGCTTTTTTTGACAAGGTATTGACTGGGAAACTTAGCTGAACTCACAACTCATAAACAAGTCGTAAGATCGGTCAATTTCTGTGAAAGTGTGTTTTTCGATCTTTGGCAGTTAAAGATGTGTCTTAACAAAATCCTAAAGTGTGTAATTGACAAATTTGTGCTGTATGTCCTTCACTTCGCGAAGTCATAATAGTTTCTCAGCTTTTTTTATTCTCCCGAGGAAACTCGATTTTTCTTAACCCTAACTACGTTTAACCTTGCGGCGTATATATTTGTTTTTATATGAGAAATGAGATTCTTAATGCTGAACACAAATTTAATTCATGTGTTAGCTTGGTAAATATCAGACGACCACTGGACGTTCGTCAAGCTCGTTATCTCAGAAAAACGATTTCTGAGTCCTAAACGGGAATCGAACCCGCAACCTTCTGATGACCGGTGAGACGCTCTAACCATTAAGCTACCACGACTCAGATGGTGAGCTAGGGTGCAGGTTCGTCATGTGTACTACCTATAAGGGGAAGTCACGATATGATAATAATGATTGAAAAACTTAATGCTGAACACAAATTTGGTTCATGTGGGAGCTTAGTAAATATCTGACGACTAGTGAACGTTGTTCACTAGTGAAGGTTGCGGGTTCGATTCCCGTCTAGGACTCAGAAATCGTTTTTCTGAGATAACGTCATATTTTTCTGAGATAACACATCAGACAGACAATGATGTCTTTGAAATTAAGACGAAATATCACAATTCCATTATAACTCTCTTGATATTAGCTCATATCTTGAGTTGTCAAGATGACAGTCTCGTTCGGAGTTTGTTTTGTTTTTTATTTCTTTAAGTTGTCGGCTGGTTCTGGATAACACCCATTAGTATTTTGATTGCATTACTGTGATAGATGCATACATACAACACGTGCACACATACATAAATTCTTAAATGTATTCTTAATGTGTATCTAAGGTAATTCGTTATCGTGGATTTAGGAGAAGAAAGCTGGCCTTGTAGACAGTAGAACTTCAGTTACAGATGTGAAATTTGCTCCCAGACACCTGAATCTGCAACTGGTATGTTTCTAAGCAATATAGCGTATGTTTTTTATGCCATGTAGAGTAAAAGCTTTGTAGTTTGACTTCGCTTTTATCTGTGTGTAGCTTTAAAATTAACAAAGATCATATTCAGAATGTGTAGCACTTTGCCGACAAGATGTTGACTCGCTTCGTGTCTTTTGGCTTTACTCGAGTGATGAGAAAGATCTGTTCACTAATTCATATGGTCATTAACCAGGACAAAGTCATTTATCTTTTGATTTTCTCAATTCATTGTTGGTCCACGTTGCGTTTTTCAACCTGCCGCTTCATTGCATCATTACGTTATGATATGTCATACTATGTCATAGTATGGCATGCTATGTTAGGATGCTGTACGGTATGCTAAGTTACCTTATGTCAGGGGTGGGCAACCTTTCAGGAGAGTGGGCCAGATCCGTCAAACTTTTTCTTCAAGCAGGCCAAAGGTAATATGAAAAACATCGACGATAGTCTAATAATGATAATAATGATGAAATTTCAAAGCAGTTACAATGTATTGTGTAACTAATTCTAAGCTGAAAAATCTTTTAATTATACTTTTTAGTAAGGAAGTACGGAACTATCCACTAATCAACGTTACAGATTTAATATACGTAAATAAAATTTTATCCAGTGAGAAACCAGAAAATAGTTTACGAAGTCAAGGCTGGGGCTGTGACTAATTTTCCAGACATTTCCTTGTCTTGCTTTCAACATGAGCTATTTACGCAAATAATTGTATAATTAAGAGATTGAGATATTTCAATAGCCAGGAATCAGTATCTGCTACCGCTGGGACGATCATCCTTGCCAAAGAAATAAACATTTTTATAATATGATTCTATCATCTCGCGGGCCACAAAAATTCCCTTCGGGGGCCGGATCCTGGCCCGCGGGCCGTAGGTTGCCCACCCCTGCCTTATATTATGTTGGCAAATTGTATGATAATGGTGTAAGGGTATTGGTGGGTTTGCATAAATGTATATTGTTGTATAGTTTATTTTTTATAGTTATAATATATTGATGGTTCAATTTTATGTTGTGTTGTACTGTGTCAGCGTTAATGTTGCCTCATATCATCATATCTTAACTTTCATATCTAACTTTCCCTTCTCGTGACTCATCTCATTTCTCCTTTCCTTATCATATTTTAAGCAAACATTACCTGTTATATATGTATTGTTGGATTTTAAATGTTAAAATATATTTTTATTATGCAATATTATGTTGTATTCCAGGCCACTTGTTCAAAAGATGGAATTGTCAGAATATACGAGGCTGTAAATATCACCAATCTGAGTCACTGGACTCTTATGGTAAGCTATCGAGATTAGGTTTAGATTATTAACTACTGTACATGATCACACTTTGTTTTGATTTACTAACAGGGAGAAAATCATAAATTGTTTTCTATGATTTTGATGGTTATTAAAATGGAAAATTTCTATACATTAATTTTGAAAGCTTCTGTAGCAGATTTTATGTTAGAAAAGTAGTTTAGTCCTGTGGCAAAGAGGTTGACCTAAATTAGTGAATTTAAATCTTGAGAATATTCAAACACCACTTGAACTTCAAGAGCTAGAATTATTTTTGTAAAGATTGTCTCTCCAGTGCTTCACTACGTTGTTGCGATCTATGCAGCTTGTCGGTGTCAACTAAATAAAAATCCTCGTCGTCAATTTTGTCACTGGAACATTTTCACCTGAATCCTAGATTGTGATGATTTACGTTAGTAGTCGAAGCTCTTCAAACTTGCCTCCCTAAAACATTTGTCAAGAAAGCTGGCATCTTACACAATTCACCATATATCTATAAATATCTTCTCATAATAAAATAAATATAATAATAATAATACCACTGCCACCTAGCTCAATGGTTAGAGCGTCTCACCGGCCATCAGAAGGTTGCGGGTTCGATTCCCGTCTAGGGCTCAGAAATCGTGTTTCTGAGAGAATGAGCTTGACGAACGTCCACCAGTCGTCTGAGATTTACCAAGCTCCCACATGAACTGAGTTGATGTTTGACTTTAAGCACAAACATATACTTCCAAATAACTTGCTATTTGACAAAAGAACGTCAGTACGAAAAAATTCTTCGTGAGTTATTGAGCTTCAGAAAAGTTTAAACAATGCTGATTTTCTCATTTTGCTTTTGTCAGCACGAGATAAAGTGTAAATTAAGTTGCAGTTGTATATCTTGGAATCCCTCGAGGTAAGATAATTCGAGTTAAAACAATTTGCTATAAACAGAGTTACGTTACTGTGAAGAGTATGTTTTAAAAATATAAATAAATCTGTTACCAGCACTCACTTTCTTACATGTTGAGCTGCCGGTTGATACTTTAGATTATTCCTTTTAATGGGTATTCCGACACGGTGAACGGCAGAAAAAGAGAGAACTCAGTAAAAGTAACAAAGAATACTTTAGCTATACATACGTAAGTGCGACTTAAGTAGTTTTTGACTTTTGCTGAGTTCCCTCCTTTTTTCTCGTTGGCTCTGATGTAGTTCCTTTGAGAACTTAGCAGCATCTCATTTATATGGTACTCTACATCCGAAACTGCCATAAAAATATTTCAGGAAACCGTAACAAGGCTTTGCTCAAAATTGCTCAAAAATCTTAATTTCAGCCATCTTACTCTGCAAGGAGGCCCCTAGACCTTCATATTTTAAGAGTGTGGGGTTCTACTTTTTTATGTATAACGAATAAATGACTGAACAGCGACCATCCATTTAACAACTTAACTTAAACTTTATTTGCCAAATAGAACTATCCTGCAGGTGTATCTCTGTCCAGAAAATAATATTTAAGTTTAGTTGTTTAGTATTTGAATAACACTGCTCACTCGCTGCAACTTATCCTGTGGGTAAACCAATCTGTCTTTAAAAAATCGATCCCTGGTGGCAGTGGAAGTGCTGTCACCATTAACGTACTCGTGTCATGGGGTGTGTGACCGCTGGACTGCGTGGCTTCGGGTCACACAAAACTCAGTTACCATTTACTTAGCGACATCAACACCAAATTTTCTGATAGTTCTCTCAGTTGCTTAATGATCAATTAGGCTAACAAGGTTATAGTTAGGAACAGGGATAGAGTTAGTTTTCGAGGGGCATTGAGGTTTGAATTAGGATTAAAATTAGTGACGGAATTTGAGTTACGACTGGGGCTAGGATTTGGATTTCGGGTTGGGTTAGAAGTAAATGTCATTTTGCAATGACGGTCATTCATGGTCAGGTCCTTTATCATCAGGGGTAAGTGACCTAGGAGCTTTCGTTTCTACGGGTCACTTATTCCTGTGGCCCGGCAATCACATAAAGAACGAAGGTCACAAACCAGTACTTTAATTGGAACTACAGCTTCGGCAGCTCGTATTGGACAAGCACGCGTTGGTAATGTTTGCTCTCAATCTAGCCCTCGATAGATGGATGGCTAGAGCGTCCAAGCAGCTATCACGAAGCTATGGGTTTGATCTCCGTCTGAGATTATATAAACATATTCAGATGATTTGAACTTTCGCTGTCTGCCCGAGGTCATGTGTCGTAATGATGGTACTGGATTATCCTTCCCAATTTGAAAATCCTGCTGGAGATGCCCTGCCTACAACCTTTTCATGTGCTGTTTCACATTTATTTTACATTCATTCATTCGTCCATACGAATGCATATCTACTAGTTTTAATTTGATTTTTTTTTCTCGCACATCAGGAATCATCCACCAATGATTGCAGTTGGCAGCGATGACGATAATCCATCTGTGGGAGGAAAAGTACAAATGCACGAATACAACGAAACTACTCGGTAGGCAATACGATACGAGATATATTGAAATGTGCGCCGTTTGTACGTAAAGGTAGTCGTGCTTACAGTAAAAACCCGCTTATAAGAACCAGTGAATTAAGAACCTTTAAGCTAAAATTTGCCATTTAGTCCCCCATTTTATAAGAACCTTTTTAGCATGAAAATTCTAACAGGTTCTTATTTGAAAAACATCAGTTAATTTGTATCCTGAATGATGATTGATGCCACCACAATGTCAACAATAACAATTGTGATGCAAAGCTAGCACACAGGTATTTTTAATGATTATTTGTTTGGCCAGTACATACTCCCATTTACTCCTATTTACTAGTGATGATTATAGTGTTTGCTAAACAAAGCCAAGAAGCCACATCCATTGTAGCTAGTTGTTGGATCAATAGCAAGCACCCTTTCCTCCAAAAAGTAAGAACCTATTTAAGAACCTAATAGCCTAAAATCCCAGTAAATACCAGTTATATAAGAACCGATTTAGGCTAAATCGAAAAATAGTGAGTTTCTGGAAGTTCGTTTGTTACTGAAAATTTTTGCAGAGACAAGTTAAAATAGCTGCGTACCGATAACCAATCTGTTTATTTGTCTTTCTTAGGAAATGGCAGAGGGTTGAAACATTGAATGCTATCACCGAACCGGTTCGTGATGTTGCATTTGCACCAAATCTTGGACGGTAAAGAACCAAATAATGTATATTGCTGTATATTTTGGAAGACATATTGTGTATTTGTGGACTACGATGTACTGTGGTACTACAAAGGCCGTAAATAGCGTTGGCCTGGCAGAAGATGTGTTATGTCATCATCATCAAACTTGGCCAAATGATCACCGAATTAATTCGGGATGTCTAAATTTATTTCGAACAAACATGTCCGGATGAAGTTAAAGATGCTGTCGAAGCTGTTGCTGAATGGCATCCCGGCCATTTTAAATGACGACATTTTACTGTTCAAATAAAATTTAAAGGTCAGATATCAACCAATTGTAAGCGGAACTTGTAAAACACATCAACAATTCATGAGCAAAACTCAAAAGAAGTTAATGTTGCATCAGTGCATGTAAATGTGATACAACCAGTAGTGGCTGTATCAGATTCACATATCAGTTCAGCCCTGTCTCAACTCTCAAAAACTAAAATTGAGCTTTTTCTGAGTTAGTCGTCATTTCTCAAGTACTTTGTGAAATTCATTAATCATTTGATACAGAATACTAATAACCCTATTAGTATTCTGTATCAAATGATACAGATCTTTCTCAATTCTTTCAGATGGATAAGTTGACATCAACAACAAAATTTAGGTTTTATTATTACATTTGATACTCCCAATAGAATGTTTAAAAGCTTAAATTGTCAAAATAAACACTTTGACATGAATTTCACATATATCCGATACAACACGGCCGCTCATGTTGTAAATAGTACTTACAACATTCGCGTCGGTGTTGTATGGGACATACAATCACTTGCCTTTGGCTCGTACTTGTATATCCAATACAACACCGCCGTTCATGTAAATAGTTTTTAAACTGTATTTGCACCCCCGGCTTGTTATGGGCCCACTGTTTACGAGTGTTTTTTTAGGGGATGGTTGAGTACTTGGCGCGCAGATTGACAGCAATTCAGACTAGGCTTTGTTTCTCGTTTACAGAACAATTTTCGGGGTTTTCATGAGGAAATTTTATGAACAACATCTACGATTCCTACAATCAATCCATCCCAAGAAATAAGATTCCTGAATAACATTAGAATATGATGAAATAGGCTGGGCAATTTTTTAATGGAAAGGGAGTGTAATCAGAAAATAAGAACTGAAAAGTATTGACCAAATTGAATTTCAGTTTAAGTTCCCGATAATTATTTACGCACATGGGACCCGGGGTTAGATGATATCCAGTAGGAGAATATGAGAAAAAAAACACGACATTTTGCTTTGAAAAGAAGTGAAACAGGAGTGAAATTTGCCGAGAGTAAACTTACTTCAGCGGTCATTTAAACCTGGTTAAGCAGCTTAAGAAATCACTTTTCTTGCTTCCATCAATAGTGCATAAGCCAAGACCCCAAATTTGGCTGATTGGTACCTCTGGGGGTGGGAGGCAAAGGCTAATACTTATGGTGATGCAGGTCAACATCCCTATTTTGCATTTTGGGGTGATAGCATCTCCAATAGCTCAGAGCACAGGTGGTTGTTTATCTGGATTTTTAATTTATTCTTGCATTCCCAATGATAGAAAATGGTCCTTTAGGAATCCTTCGAGAATCAATTTCAGTTTGTTTGTCTGAGCTTTGTTCTAAAGATAGTAACCGTGCGCTTCGCGATTGTGTCACCGTTAGGGTAAAAATGATAGCTCTTCTTACTCCTCCCCTCTCGGGCCATTTTTCAACATGAGAGTTATACATAAATACAAGAATTTATTATCCAATCTCTCTCCTCAAAAAAACCGTCTCCAAGCTCATGAAAGTACCACACCAAAGATGGCAAAAGAAAAGAAAAAATAACAGAAGTTGACACTTTGGCAAATGCTATCACGCAAATTCATTTACTATGGATAAAGATCTGTCCAAAAATAGATGTCGAGCATTGTCCCACCAAGTGATACCAATTATCCCCCCTCCTCGTGCACTACGAGTTATCAAAACACGAGTAGGAATTTGGGAGAACGAGAAATGTCGTTTGGTACATGAGCCCGCAAAGAGAATGACCAGATTTTAATTGAATTTTGTTTGCATTTAATTTTCTAGGTCATACCACCTTTTGGGAATCGCGTGCAATGACGTGAAGATCGCAATACTAGAACCTCTCGGGTAAAGACTTTGCATTGCTTCATGAATAAATTAAGGATTACTGACCATAGGGCAATAGTGAATTATAATTATGTTTGCAATTAAAAATTTGACTGCTTGTGAATGGACGATTTCAGCGAACTGTCTTAGCAGATATATTCTAGTCCATAGCCAATGGAAAAACACGATGTGGACCTAATTTTTTGTACGTTTTTGTCCCATATTTTTGTCTGCTTGTATACAGAATAACCATGTACAACACTACAACGCAATAGATATTTGGAATAAACAAACATCAACCAGTAAAAACGTTTCGTTTCAGTCCGTCTACCGTACCGTTTGAATGTTAATTGCCATAAAACGAAAGATTATGCACGGTGACGGCCTTTCAACATGAGTCGCAAATTCGATATCTTTCTTTGTTAGCCGCTTTGAAGTTAGCCAGTTTGTTGAGACCATGCGTCGACCGGCTAAATCCAATCCAATTTAATACTTCAAAGAACTGGATTTAAATCTGTGCAACGTTAGGCAACTTCTAGCACAAACGGCTGACAAATCTGATTATTCCTGCAAATACAAGTTAAAAAGGTATATGTCGATGTTACATAATCAAAATGCCACCTTGCCTAATTATGCCTAATTATGCTTTTGTTGACATTTTGTCTTCTCCGATGAAAGGTCTTAAACGGTGCGTTTATCTTCACCTTGATCCAAATTACTACACCCCCCAAGAACGTTTTAAACAGTCGATCCCCCGGGACATGTATACACGACATATCACGAGCACAACTTTAAAGTTCCATCACTCAAAAGGTCGAAAAATGCAACGAAATAAGCCTTTTGCAGCTAGGTCAAAAACACTTTGCATAACAAAATCTGGAGAGCAAGTGAAATCCGGTACATTGTGTTTTTCTTTGTTTTGGAAATCCCACTGTTCTCCATGCTCTCCAGTTTTTCATTGTTCTGAGTTATTTTTAGCTAGCTGCAAACGGCCTATTCCCGTGTTTACCACATGTTTTCTCCATCTTACTGATCAGTTACTGTTCTGAGAAAAATCGTTTCAGATGCAATAAAAAAATTTAAATTGCATCAGTCTATCGTTAACAGGAACGTAGATTTCGTAAGCAAATGTTATGGCAAATCACTATCAGTAATGTAGAAAATGTTTTGGAATTCACTGCGCATTGTTGTTAATCTTTGTTGTTAATTTCCATAGGAAAGAAATCGGTGGACCTTCACGATTTGCCGTAAATATGACTGCACAGTTTAAAGATCACGATAAGGTTGTGAAACTTGGATTGTGTTTGCTCGTTTCATAATTCGCTACTTGGTTTGTTGGTCGTTCGGTCTGTTCTGATCGGTCGGTCGGTTGGTCTGTTCCGATCGGTCTGTTCCGATTGGTCGGTTGGTCTGTTTCGATTGGTCATTAGGTCTGTAGAATCCGTCGTTGCGTCTGCTCCGATCGGTTTGTGTTGATTGGTCGATGCCTTTATTTCGTAATATTGAAATGATTCATTTGAACAACTTCTGTTTTCGTACTTTTATTAAGGTATGGAGAGTTCAGTGGAATGTTACAGGGACAATACTTGCGTCATCCGGGGACGATGGAAGTGTGAGGTTATGGAAAGGTATGGGTCATTCCTGAATTTACCTTATCATTTCATAGCGCTTACTTTTGTAAATTCCAACTTTTTCTCGATAAGATTTGATCGATGTAAATGAATTACACTATGTTTAAAGGAAAAGAGACTTAAAATACTGTCGATATTATATGTACTTAGAGTTCCTACGGTACAAGCTAGGTGGAAAACATGGTACACTAATTATCCGATAGTAGCGGTTTTGATTCCCAGTTACCGTGCAGTTAAATATGAAGTAGGTCTTTCGTCTGTGGTTTGATATAGAGTTTAGGTAAGTTGGTTTCTTTTTTGTCTTTTCTGGTATTACTGCCTTTATGTCTTTTGTAAAGCTGTGATTCCTAAATTACATATTTTTTACATAGGGACCAGCGTGTCCCAAAAAAAATGCTGCCCCATCAAACAGCAAATCTTTTTTGTAAGGCGGAGCATAACGGCGTACTTATAAAGATACAAAAGCCCTGTTCTTATATTTTATTTTGTGCAAATTCTACGGAATATCGTACATCTATTTAGTAGCTAGAGCTCTTACACTTACACTTGTTTAACTTTAATACATAAAGTATGGGACTCCATTTTATTATCATGGAAGGATGTAAATAATAATTTTTTTCTGTTAAATTTCAAACCATAAAATCAGAACGCTATGTTGTCGTGGAGGCATATTAATTTATAACCTGGACCGAAATTCTATCCACAGTACCTCCAAGTTGTCCGAGTTGAGTGGGAGGGCATATTTTTTTGGGACACGCTTTATACTTACATGTTTTTGCACCAACCCAAAATAGTGTGATATTATTTAATCCTTTATTATATATAATGTGTATAATATTTTACTGATTGACAAATATGATCCATTTCAAACGTTGATGATATGCGTGTGCCTTTTTCCAGAAATTTTATCGAATTTTTAAAATTTAAATTCTAGTGTGGTTTCTTCCGTAGAAATCACGTTACAATTTAATAGTCAGGTGGCCGTATCAGATACCGTAATAAATGAGATAGTCGAGTGGGCGAGCTACTGTTGAGCGAAAAGCATTTCAAGGCAACTATGACGAACAAGTGCTTTTGTTGTTCAATTGTGCCTGTGTTCTTTTTGACGGTTTTCTACCCAGAATACTCGATACTTATCTTCAACTACTGTGCGTGGAAGTGCCGGCCCATATTCCGGCGCAACTACGGCAAATACCCGAACTCCAGCAATGCCTTCATCCACAAGAAGCAACCAAGTCCACTTTTGAATGGTGTATGTTAAAATGCCTTAACTCCTTCCCTGCTCCGAAGGAATTTTATTATTTTACTTTGGCTAACGCCAGATGATTTTGCACGTCAAAGGAGAAATGTGGCGATAAAGGAGTTACCTTACATTTATTCAATTGTTTATCTCATTTACAGCAAACTATCTTGATAACTGGAAATGTATTTCAGTGCTGAAAGGAGATGGAAAGCCAGTAGATTTCCTGGGCTCAAGCGTACCGAATGGTTTCACAGGTACATAGGATCAAGACCTGCTTCACTGGCTAGCCTTCTTGTACTTGGTGTATAGCTTCGAGTGAAAATGGACACAAGTGTCTTGGCTGTCTTTACACGAACAGCAGGAAACGAGGCAATATGCTGTAAAGTAGTCTATTGCTTTTTCATAGAGAAAAGACACCTTCTTTATTCCTAGCACCATCTTCGGGCAATTTTGATTGAATGGATTGTGTAGATAATAAAATACAACAGATTTGACCTAAATATGATGCATGGATTGAATGTGTTATGATGTACTGTTGTTGATCGCGTTACATAACTTGTCAGATAACGTTTGTGAGTTAACAAGCTTGTAGAGCATGTGCAATTTCGATCTATATACACTAATCTACCACTTGCCGTACAATATCGGCCAATATATCAGGTTACCGAAGGATTTGGGTATTTCATTTGGTAAAGCTTTGATTCATGGGGAACATCTACGACCAGAATTTGGAATTATTTCCTTTAAAATGTCAAGGGTAAGCGTGATTTTCCAGAAGTTCGTGATACCTTATTACGTGAAATTTTCGCAACACGTTAATTTCGCGATTTCGGAGGAGAACTCTTTCATAATGGCCTCCGTTTTAAATATTTATCTCCATCTAAAGAAATGCTGTGACAAAGGCTTATCAAGATGCACATAAAACAATATTTAATTTGGTATCCATTATGAAAGAGATGTATACGTTATTCTTTTTTATTTTTAGAGTTCAGTCAAATCAGGTAAACTTAATTGTTTCATTAACCCATACAAGAAAAATATTTTACCGAGGCTACAGTAACGGCCCGACGCCCTTAGACGTAGGGTTGTCGTCGAGACGGGGAGACAATATTTTTCTACATAGACTGATCAAACACGCTGAAAAATCTATATTTTTACACTGCGCTTGGTCTTTTTTGTTCGCGTTGCTGTATTGCCCAGGTTTTTTGTTTAATGTGTAAATAATCTACTTTTGTGGCTCGACTAGATAATACAGTCGCTTTTTTGCCGTGATAACCTTCGTGCGAGCCTTTTTTCAGACAAAAATATGCACCCGAACAGCTGTTTTTAAAACGTTTTACCTTTCCTGACCGAGGACTTTCCCCTTGACGAGTAAAATCGTCTGGCGCTAGTCAGAGTAAAATACTAAAGTCTCCAAAAGTCACTGAGGACCTACATGGACAGGAAGGAGTTAAATACCAAATTTAAATCAATATGGCGGCGAAAAACACCACTTTCTAACCGTTGTCAATTATCTGCCTGCTGCTGCAGCCAACCAAATTTCAGGATTGCCAACAATACCGGCCGTGGATGAGTATCGGCCCATTTAAAGTGGCTCCCTAGAGTAATTTTTAATTGGAGACTGGTAACTAAACTGGCTTAAGTAGTGATTTTCTCGAATCGTTATTCTGTCACGACAGCACCGACCGCATCAGTACAAATGTTAAATTTTTGGACGTTTGCTTCGGTGAGTTTCTTTAAAATGTGATAAATAATGCAAACACAGTAAGTGTAACAACATACCGAATTTTCAAAATTTTTCATAAGACAAAATCTTTTAAAACCCGAATATTTTTTTTGGAAAAAATCTACCATGACAACTGATATTTTAATATTTTATTCTTCAGTGGAATATGTAGCCTCATACCAATTTTCACAAAAATTCAGCGAAGGAATCCGAAGATAATGTGTCTTAAATGTGATAATCGTGAAAATATGCCGATATTCCAACGCTATTATCATCTTAATCGAAAATTGTACAATTCGACAAATATCTCATGTTTGTCATGATTCTTCCACAGTTTCACACACTTTTTACTGAGCTTACAACTATTTTAAAGATAGATATGCCCCTAAATAGAGACCGTACTGATTGCATCCAGTAAACATGGAAACTATAGGGAGCCACCTCAAAGTGAGAAGTTTGAGCAAAATGTTTGGGAGCCAGTGACCTGTGGCCTAGAGTTAAAAGAGAAACAGCTAAAGCAAAAGGGCAAATTATAGTTGTCGAAAAACTACACTTTACTGTCCTGATAGACGTGAGAGTTTTAAATATATTTTATTCATTTAAGTTGATAATTGGTTCCTTAAGATCTACGACATCGTTTGAACAACATAACGGATAATTTCTAGTCGCTAGAGTATCCTCAACACCATTTTCGTTCTGTACTCAACGCCACCCAGACCACTTTTATGTCTTCGGGATGAC
Organism: Nanipora kamurai; assembly: GCA_036872915.1. NCBI lineage: Eukaryota > Metazoa > Cnidaria > Anthozoa > Scleralcyonacea > Helioporidae > Nanipora > Nanipora kamurai. Next base: position 235,595 of record JBAHVQ010000045.1, read on the forward strand.
GTTAGCTCGCCAAGGGACAAAAACTGTTGTTTAAGATTGACTTCAGCCTGAGACTACAGCCGTTTTACAAGAACTGGATCGTGTTTGAAGTCATAAACAAGTCACAAGTATCAAATACACAGTCAATTTACCGTGGTTTCTTAAAATGGTGAAGTTTTGAAAGGGCATCGTCGTTCATGTTGGCGTTGTAAATCTTAAGGTTCCCCCTAAGTATATAATGCTTAGCTGTTACCACACGTTTTGTCTATGCAATGTTTAGAGTCATTGAGTGCATTTACAAAGATTCAATTTACTTAAGCAATTGTAAAGATATACGTAATTACTCAGTAAGTTACAGTGCTCTGTACATAATTTGACGACATATTATATCACATTTCAAATAAATCATAATTACCTCGGGAACAATATGAAATATGAAGATCTGTAAATACCATTCTTCATCACCTAAAGAGCTTTCTTAACTTTTACTGTCCGGGGTTTTTCTGGAAATTGCTACCTTGAGTGCTTACAATTGTTTTGAGTAAAAACTTCCCACATAAGATTTTTGTTTTATATTATTTTAATATATAATTTATGCGCACAAAAGTCAGTAAAAGTTAAATGAAACTCAATTTTCATATAATCTAATTTCCTCTTTAAATAAATATAACATGAGAAATTAAAATTGTGGATCATTAATAGACCGTTATCATTAAATGTGGAATTTTGACATTTGTAGTAGACTTACGACATTACCTTAGGACCAGGTTTGAAAGCACATGGACAAGGACTGCAAAACTCGACATAGAATCTTAATATAAATCACCATTAAAATGTTGAAAATTAGCTCAAACAGTTTGACGAACAATATCCAATAAGGATAAGTCGTTTTCTGAATTTGGTAATCAACGAGCAAATGAGGTTAACATGGTTTTGCATGGCTTTCGGTTCATTTTTTTCCTTCGTTTTTCTACGGTGTTTTTGTCTGGTTCGTTCAGCTGTATGCATATTCACCGGACGGTTAATATCGTAAAATCTCGACTGTTCAAAAACCGTAACTTTGCATACAGATTGAAAATCGACTACAGCCCTATAATAATATTAATCACTATAGTAATGTCCTTAATGTTACTCGTGTTGCTCTCATCTTTGTTCTTGAGCCAGAAAACTGGACCAAATGACAACCAGTGAGAACAAATAAAGCGAGGGACAATCCGAATACTATGAACATTTGACGAAGCGTCTTGGGCGCTTGTTTAATTTTCGGACCTCGAGGATGGGCGCTGATTTAATTTTTAACATTTTCAACGGGGGACTTCCTTAAAAAGAACTATTTAAATAATAAAAGTTTATTTCACAGTCGGGCAAAGTAGAGTTCGCGGACTGTAAATAACACTTTCTGTAGCAGCCGCTTAACTTGACCATTAAAGTGAGATTGGCCAAAATATCATGTCCCTCTTATCACGGCAAATTCTGGCTGAGGAAATCCAAAAAAATTTAGAGGAGTAAACGCTTATTCGAGTGTTCACGGCAAGTTCATCTTGTTCGGGACACGGATCAGATACAATAACAAAGTGAAATTGATATAAAGATAACTATTACTATTCAAACTAAAGTTATCACCACAATACAGAAGTGACCAAAAACCACGACCAGCCGACAACTTCAAAAAGTATAAAATAAACCATATTCCGAAGAATAATGTCATCTTGAAAACTCAAGATATGAGTCAATACAAGACAAAACTATCGTTGAAACTGTGATATTTCGACTTTATTTCAAAGTCATCTTCAGACAGAATGATATTACAATAACATGCCAGAGTCTCTATACAGGAGGTGTGATGACATCATCGAGACGGAATTAAGGAAACACTAATCCCTATTTACATGTTGAGACGCTATGATGCTAGTTAGAAATTATCACAACCACGAATAAAGCGGTTGAGCGTAAACAATAGAAGTATCGGGCTAACAAATAACAAGTGTGCATAATTGAGTTCTTTGCTAGCTTTAAGCCCAGAGCTTAATTTTTTTATAGCTTTAAACCCGAGCTTAATTCTGGGCTTAAAGCTAGCAAAGAACTCAACCTTTTTATTTAGATATTATGCACACTTGCTATTTGTTAGTTCAATTCTTCTATTGTTTACACTCAACCGCTTTATTCGTGGTTGTGATAATTTCTAATTAGCATCACAGCATCTTAACATCTCAGCATGTAAATAGGGATTAGTGTTTCTTTAATTCCGTCTCGATGATGTCACCACACCTCCTGTATACAGGCTCTGGCATGTTATTGTAACATCATTCTGTCTGAGGTTGACTTTGAAATGAAGCCGAAATATCACTATTTCAACGATAGTTTTGTCTTGTAGTGACTCATATCTTGAGTTTTCAAGATGACATTATTCTTCGGAATATGTTTTATTTTCCGTAAGATACAAGTTCACGGCAACCAGGTGAAATTTCCGACATACCAAACGCTACTCTGGTTTGTAAATATTATGAACGTAACTTAAAGAAATTACAGTTCACGACCCAACCTTCATAATATTTACAAACCAGAGTAGCGTTTGGTATGTCGGATGTTTTATTTTATACTGAAGTGATAGTAGTGACTTTACAATATTTTGGTGATCACTTTGGTTAGTTGAAATACAAAGTACATTTTTACATTTTTTTGATTTAGTTTTGTGATCAGATCAGATCGGATCCAAGTTTCAAACAAGACGACCTTTATATTCAGACAGACTTTAGTTTGATTTGTAGTTGAGCTACTTGGCAAGCCATGCCTTTCATACCGATATTCAAGAAAGTAGTGCTCAAATGATTTAGGACATTGTGATATCCACAAAATTATAAAAGTCGTCAATATTTTTCGCTGATGTCTCTTTACTTGTCGATGCAAAGACATGCTCACATTTATTCTTCCCATGAAGTATCGTGTCCAAGATATCATTACAAAGCTTTACGCTATCGTCTCCGTTGATCTCCAAACCAATAACAGCGCCTGAAAAGAAGTATTTAAATTTCACGAACACCAAAAACACTTTTCCTACGCGATCTTTTTTCAGAATCATCCTCAGGGTAGTATGAAACGATAACTTCACAATTATCCATTTATTTTAGCAATTTTCGATTCTGAAATAGAATCGAAACACTACACATACATCCCCATGGGATAGTATTAAGTTTTCGCGGGAATATCTCGTGCAATTAAGTTGCATAATAACTCGCGTCCAATCCCTGTAGACTCGATAGCTCAACAAGCAGAGTGGCGGACCAGATTCCCGAAGATGCGAGTTCAAACCCCGCTCGGGTTAACTTTTTCAGTTGACTTCAGTAGTGTAGGATATTTGTGAATTTATTATTCTATGTGACTCTTAAAATGTGAAATCAGGCTAAAGTGGCTGAGTATGGTTTACCTTCTCTTCCCTTGGACATACCTCTGGAATGTTTAAGCTACCGGGTAATATTTAAAAGCATTTTCCCCGTTTCTATGGCAACCAAAAAGTACTATTATTATTATTTTAAATTTTCGTACTATAAATATACTTATATCTTATGTGAGTAACTAATTTATTATTTAACTACATTATGCAACAATCATTGTGGCACTCTAAAGGTTTTATCGATAATAAACATAGTTCTAGATGTAAACTTGAAAACAACCTCCAAAAGTTAGTATTGTTAAGTTAACGGGAAATCTAGTCATTACGTTTTCTTCTAGAGTTGTACAAAAGTTAAAACAAATCTTATCTTTAAATTGTACGCTTTTATTTATTATTATTATTATTTATTTTACTTTTTTCAATCTTTCTATCACTAGCAAACTTG
>JBAHVQ010000045.1:239509-251057 GCA_036872915.1 Nanipora kamurai
AACATGTCGTTAAAATTAAAAGAAAAACTAAAAAACGTCGTGAATTTTATGAGAATTATATGCCTACTAATTCTGTCCAAATCTTATCTTGTAATAACAGTTTGATAAAATTTTAAAATACCATTTCAAAACTTTTCAAGAAAATAGTCTTCCAGTGTACAACAGAAAATTTAGTGGGATATTTCTGCTTCACAAACATTTTTCAAGGTCTCGGGCCGTTTTGAGCCTGAAATTCAAACAAGTTCGTTCACATGAACTTGTCTGAATTTCAGGACGGTTCAACCGACGCCAAACAATTTCGAAATTTTTCAAGGCAGATGTAGAATACAACATAGGAGTTTGATTTAGTTCTGGTCCAGAGGGAGAGGAGCTTGGATATCATAAAAAGAAGTCAAAAATAACGGCAAGGCTGTTCACAGGACACCGCCAAATGTACTGTTTTCATATCGCTGTCTAGAAACCGTTTTCAAACCGTTCCGACTGAAGTGACGTTTTCACACAATTTCGATCCGGTGCCGTGTAGATGAGACAGCAATTCATCACTTTTTTTGTGCCGTTTTCAAACTGTACCGGCACCGTGTGACCGTAGAGTCAAATATCACGTTTATTCTACGGTTTTTACAGCTTACTGGGGTAAGATTTTTGACCTTTGTGGTAGCAACAGGGGGGGTTGACTTCCCGAACCTCCTTTACACCTGGTTTACATATGTACCGCAAGTGCTGTAACGATTGCCATAATGCTACCGCAACACAAAAACAAGTTGAGCTTGGTTCAACTTCTTGTGCAAAGACGGCAAGAAGTTGAACCAAGCTCACTGTTGCGGTAGCGTTACGCAATCGTTACGGCACTTGCGGTACATATGGAAAGCAGACTTAATGGTTAGCTGAAGTTTGCTTACTATTTTTATTGATAATGAATAATTTGATTTGCGAGAGAAGGGGTCACTGCCCACCCCCCACGCCTTAGTTTGAGAGAGTAGGTTCAGAGCTATATTCTTCTATTTTATACACGATTTTGAATAAGGAAATACATTTGTTGGTACCTTGGTGAACAGCTTCTCGGCCATATTGATCACCAAATACACGTTTGGCATCCTCAATTGTCATTTGAACTTCCTTCGTTTGAACGATTCTATATGATGTCTATAGAAAGCACAACAGACCATCTCATTTGATTATACCTGATTTAAAACTCTTTACTTACTCTTGTATCCTGAGATAAACACTAATCTGAACACGACAGTTCCTTTTTTACCTTTAAAGCAGAATCGACCACAGATTTGGAAAAAGATGGGAGAGGAAAAACACAGATAACTCTACGGTCTCCCCATCTATCACCATATTTTACCTGGTACGGGATAATTTGAGCAGCATTAATGTTACAGCAGCTCTCACAAAATAAAATAGACAAAAATACCGCCGTACTATCGTACGAAAATCGCGGTGATTTTACATTACTAGTTCCCAAGGGATAATGCCAGAACAAAAGCAAACGGCTGCCGTACCGTCGTAACACCGTAGCAGTAAAAATTAGTTCAAATTGAGCATCATGTACAAATGCCCCGCTCCAGCTTTGCCGCCGTATCACAGTACCACAAAAAGTGTAACTAGGAAGAGGGCAAAGGAACTGTGACCTCCTCAAACCTTGGCCGCTAAACGGCCGCAAAAACGAGATTATTGTGATCTATTGATATGCTTTGCTCTCTCTTACTTCAAGTCTGGATTCGCCACGTGTTCAGTTCATTACAGAATGTCCTACCGTACTATTGTACTATAACCCATATGCGTCAGCCAAAATATCTTCTTAAAAAGATATTCTTATTATCTTCTTGTGCTGTTTTGTGTTATGTGACATTATATGACTGGAATAAAAATTGAGAGAACATAACAATCGAAGGGTTATCCAAAAACATTATAGAAACTATTTCTTCGCTAATCATAGCACGATAGTGCGGTTACCATAATTTTCTTCGTAACCTCTGTCCTATTTTATGCACAGTACATATAATAACCCCGCAATCACCGCCTAAAAACACTCTCGACCACCATACGGCTTGTGAAAACCCTTGAGAAACTGCCGGAACTTAAGAACGCTTAAACTGACGTTTCGAACGAAGGCCCTTTTACGTTTCACTCCGACGAAGGGCCTTCGCTCGAAACGTCAGTTCAACTATTCCTATGTTCCGGCAAGTTTCCCAAACCTTTTGACTATCTACAAGCCGTTCAATACTGCCAACGCAGCACTCTAATTTTTAGATCATTGTGAAAACCCTATTTGGGAACCAGTTTTCAACTTAATCAAAATTGCCAGGCACCGTGCAGCCGAGGTCGGATGCCACAATTTTCTCGGAAGCTGGAGGGTCTCACAACGCAACTAGTAGGGTGACGAAGATGAAATCACTATTAACTCTGTTCGGTCCCGGACCGAATACAGGGGTCGAACCGCTCAAATATCCATCATCAGTGCACGGTATTAACTTTTGTCATTTTGATCGATGTCCTGTTCAAATTTTGCCTCGAAACAAAGTTTTTTGAAATCTGCGTTAAAAATTGGGTAAAAAAATTCCTTTTTTGTGCGCGTAATATGCCCAGCAACGAACTGTGACATGAAGTTAAGCAATAGTTTTTGAATCGTTTTTTCAATTCCCGCAGATCTTAATAATATCGACATTGTACACGACATTGTATCACATCAGTATCAAGTGTAGGTTCCAAACTGATTCAAACATTATAGTTTGCAGCGCCGGGTAATGACCGATTGGATGACGAACTGAGAGGAACTGTATACGTCACAAGACAAGGTTTGCACCAGAACTGCAGAGGCCATAGGGTGTGATGCTGTAGCATGGGCTCCTTCACTCTTTTCAATGTTTTGACAAACGAGCAACTCCCAAGCAACAATCCTTCTCCTCTAGGTCGGTAACCCAAAACTATACCTTTGAAAAAATTTCTTTTATAAATGATTTTACAGTCTTCTTTGCTTCATTTCCTGGATAGAACACCACCAAGCACGACTATCAAAGAAAGTTGAGTTTGGTTAGAATCACAGTGGTTATACTTAATATTTCATTTCATTTTACCAGCATCATTTGGCAAATAACTTGCGATTCAATATAACTTTAATTTATTTCTGTTCAGTGGCCCGTATCTCACCTCATCTGACAATTTCCTTCTACTTCCTAAAGTCAATGGCACAACACTTGAATTATTATCTAATGAAACTTTCATAGTAGAGAAATCCTCTGGTAATGGAAGTGGAATGTAGTCTTCAACTCTGGCACTCTGTCAAATAAATTTGTAATAATTGTTTGTATGTATTGTAAATTCAGAAAACTTTATCTTAACTCAGTAATTACCACAAGTGTTATACTGGCAATATCATTCTGCTAGCACACACTACATTAAAATAGTATCACAGATAAACAGACCAGTCTTGGTGGAAATGCATGCATGCTCGTATTCTCATTAAATGTTACTCTGAAAAGCTTTCTTGGGTCCTTAATGCATATTAAAATTAATTAAGGTTTAAATTTTTAGCTGGAAATATCAGGGGGAGTGACCACTTCTTGTAAGTATAAAGTAAGCCACTGTATTGACAACTATGACGGTTGCCAGGTTGATTGTTCAAATCATGGAAAAGTTATTGTTTTTGTACCTGGTAAATTTACTAACCAGTTGACAATTACCAGATCAGGCATAAAGGGTAACAACATTGTTAATGATTTCAACAGTCAAACTTATACTATACCTTAATAAAATTTAACACTGCAACATTAGGAGTGCCGTATTCTACGACAGGGTCCCCTGAGAATTTGGGAGATATACAATGCATTGCCAGGATAACTCAACTGTTTATTGCATCAGAATAACTGACCATTAGTATAACAGCTATGCTCAGATCATTTTTTTTCCTGTGTTTTTATGGCTTTCTGACTTATTTTGATACAGGTAAATGCTGGAAATGCTGAGAAGATGGCTGAGAGTTTATAGTGAAGTTTATTAGACTGCTATTTCAAACTTAGAGCTTCCAAATAAAAAAACACCCTGAATAATTAACACCATAATTGTTAATATTTAATTTGAACTAAATGTATTCGGACATTTAATCATGGCCAGATTTGATTGCTGTGGTGCCGTATTCAACAGACAGTTTATAACTGATGAAAGTATTGGCAAATTTTGTGAAGTAGATTAGGTTTTTCCCCTCCGATCAAGGGTTATGGTAAAAAAGATTTTTCACAGCATTTGTAAGTAAAATTTAGAATAATCGCAGTATTCATTAGTTAAGCTTGCCAAATCTTATCCTGCAGTCTGCATGAATTTATTTTGAAATCATTACAAATTTAAATAATAAATTCAAAAGTCACCTCTGGTAAAAGTGTCCATGTGTTTTCCTCGGCAGCTGGAGTAAAGTCATGAATCCTGCTCCAGTTGTTATTGTAAAGACTAAGACCCGCTGCTTCAAATTGCTCTAAATTTTCAAAAGGTTTTTATCACATTGTTATCAATTCTCACTAGTGATCTGACTTTAGACTTTAAACTTACCTTCCAACTCAGGATAATAGTATTGGAAACAAGCAAACTTCATGCCTGATGAAGATTCAATGATTGGTTGGGTGTTACAACACAAAAAGACATCTAATCTTTTACAATCTCTAGTCCTAAACAAAGTCATGAAGAACACATGGTTACCAGAACAATGGATGTTATTTTAGGAATGTTTTTTGTGAACTAAGAATATAAAAGTCCCAAATTTTTTCAAGGATCTGTAATTTTAGCCCTTTGACCCAAAGATGGCAATTTAGAAATTTACTGTGGCTAGCTACAGACAATTTTACTTATACAGGTAATGACATGTTAGAGAGTTACCCTCAAACCATGCAGCAAAAAATCTTCCTGTTTAGGGTAATTGAAATACATATCATCCTTAATACATTTTGCAAAATCCTTGTAAGTGGAAACTGATATAACACATACCGAAATTGTTGACAAGCAATCACAAACTTGCAATCTTTACAGTCTCTGATATATACACTAAATGGAATGAATTATAATGGATAGCAATTATTAGAAGGTTTGATATCCATTTGAACTGGTCTGTTAAAGTAAGATAACTATGTCATTGTTTGATAAAAAGCTCCATCACCCCTTTAGATAATTTTGCACCCCACTAACTGTAGCTAGATGTAATCAAACTGGCTACAGACCTACAACTAAAGTATTAGCATGACTGTTTCTTCATAATATCTGAACTCTACTGAAATTATTTCAACTAAAATATTAAAACTGCTCTATATAAATTTTAAACCAATTCCCCACCTTCCCTTACTTGGTCCAATAAATATCTGACAGTTTGAGGAATCATCTACAGTCACAGTCGCAGAGTAGTCAAAGATATAAATTTTACAGTCCTAATACAAAACAGGTGAAATATACATTGAAATAAACATGAGAGGTAAAGCATTTTTAAAGCATATTTTTACAGTGTCAAGCAAAAAAAGTCAAACACACATTCACAATATTAATCAAGTTACATAACATTACTTCACAGTTTTGTATGACAAACTGTTGTCCATCCACTTTGCCAGGTAATCTTCCAATAGTTTCATTTTTTAAATCTGATATAATATAGTCGTTGGGATTAATATGGCCACGTTTATCCCTGTAAAATAATGTTATGAAAACATTTGCGCTTGTCGCTTTAAGAACATAAACGTCACAATCAGTCATAAGGCAAATCTATAAAACTTCACCGTGTCTTTACCAACTGTAAACTTTTTCTTTGGGATTATTGTCACTCTTCTCATCCGATTTTGTTTCAGATGACTGCAGACAGCCCATTTTCTACTGTAAGATTGCGTCCCCCTTGGTAGCCTAGCAGCGTTTACTATTACAAAAAGCTGATGTACTGTGACGTATTTTGGATCCTACTTTGTCATACGGGGGTATTGCTCTTCAAATTCAGTAAGTAGAATAGGAAGGTTTTAAGAAATTTTAAAGAAATCTCGATATTTATAAATCAATATGTGATCATGGACACAAGGACAAGCCACAATCCATTATGCAGTGTAACAGGGCCCATCGGTGATTGCAATGGATCGTTCAATACTCAATCTGGAAGCCACTGCAGCCAGAATGTCTGTGTGTTTGTCTGACTGTTTTGTGGTTTGAGTAGACCAGTAATTGTCTTGAAATAACCTCTTCCATGACTGCTTAGACAGTTAAAGGTTAATCCACACCAAGGCCTAGCAGTAGAAGTGTTAGCAGGGGGATACAGGACATCCAGAGATCCTTTGGTTGGTCTCCACGAGAATGAAGAATCGGTAAGAAAGAATGGAAAGAAATAAAAAAGAACGAAAAAAGAAGAAAAAAGAATTTGAAAGAAAGAAACAAACAATAAAAAGGAAGGAAGGAAGGAGGGAGGCAGGGAGGGAGGTAAGGAAGGAAACAAGGAATGAAGGAAGGAAGGAAGGAAGGAAGGAAGGAAGGAAGGATGGGTGGAAGGAAGGAAGGAAGGAAGGATCGAAGTAAGGAGGGATGGAAGCAAGGAGGGATTGAAGCAAGGAGGGATTGAAGCATGGAGGGATGGGAGGGAGGAAGGATGAAAGGAAGGAAGAAAGCAATACAGATAGATAAACTGACAGAAAAGAAGGCAGACAGAATTATAAGAGACAGTGTTAAGTTGAGGGACTTCTTGGTACTTCCTCCACTGCCAGTATGGCCAGGTTATATACCATTCAACCATGCTCTGACCATGGGTTTCAGTGAATCAACAGGAGGAAAGGAGGGAATAATTCACATTTTGGTCAGGTGGGGAGAACATGTGAAATGTTCTGCCAGTTCATTACTTTTGAATTTTATAACATAATTCAATGGACATAAGCATTGCAAGGCTGGCAATTACGGGTAATTGAGTAAATTTCTTGCTTAACTATTCTTAATTAAATTCAGGCTGCATGTGTGTAGAAAATGTAAGATTTCTTCACACCAACATTCTGGCAAAAATTTTGTCAGCCCAGCTGGATCAGCTTATCATCATGCAAATACCTGATCTGAGGGTAGTCTGGATGATATTTGTACTGTACTTGATTAACAAGTGAGTGTAAATTGTGTTCTTAAGTTCTTACCTACCCATTGGCACATAGGCTGAAATGGGTAGATGATTATGCTCATCTAAAAAATCCCACCATATTGCATTTATAGGAACCACACACAGATGACCATCTGAGATTAAACTAAGGTTGACATGAACAATCAGTCTTCTTAGGAGGTCTAAATTTAGGACAGCTTGAGCAATGTTTTGCATACAAACAGAAATTTGAGTGAAAAGTGAAACAAAGAATATAAAACCAGGAAAAGAGTATTCTTGAGCAAAAATTTCCAGTCAACAGACCAATGTGAAGTAAACTTGTGATTTACTGTAATCAGTTAAAACTCTGGTAATTTCATCTTCATTGATTAAGGGGCAAGGACACACTTAAGTATTTTACTTTGGCTTACGCCAGACGATTTTAGTCGTCACGAGTCATTGTTTTCCACTACACCCCCCTGTGCAGACGGTTCTAGCCCGCAATCTCCACACTTTCAGGCTGCTGGCATAACGTCCAATTCCAATATGGTCGCCTATTTAAACTGGAGCTTAAAAAGCATTATCTGTTTTGTTTGTTTCATGACAGAGTTGCAGTATGTTGATGCATTCCGAGAGGAACAAGATATCCTAGGCGACATATTAACGCCATACAAGAGTTATCGGGAACATTTAAACGTGAATCGAAATCATCGTCACGTGAGGGATTGCCAGCCGATTCGTTTTGGTAATACAACTTTTGAAACTTTCTACAAGAAAACTAGCGAAGCTGAGAAAGGACCGGTTAAGGTCCAAACTTTTGTCAAACGTCTTCCTTCCGACAAGGGGGATAATTTTGTTTATGGTCATGTTGCTACTGTCTCTAATCCACGGCAAAGTTTGTCAGTATTGGAACCGCTTGAGTTAGGGGGATGCGAACACAATAAGCGAGCTACCGTTGCAGAAACTTCTAAGCAGATGAATTGCCGTGTGGCAGTTAACGCCGGCTACTTTAATACTCACACTGGAAGTTGTTTAGGAAACATTGTAAGCGATGGCAAACTTGTACGAGACGCTAAGGGGATACAAAATGCTAATTTTGGAGTACGGAAAGATGGAACGTTGGTAATTGGCTACTTATCAGAGGAAGATGTTAATCCTAAGGGGGGAGAGACTGACTTTCTCCAATTAGTAACTGGTGTGCTTTGGATCTTACGAAATGGAAGCTTGTACATCAATGAGAGTATCCTAGCAGAATGCAAAGACACAGAAGAGACTGGAACTCTGAAGAAGTTTGCTGACGTGATGTCTGCAAGAACAGCAGTTGGTCATGACAAAGATGGTCGTGTCATTGTTGTCCAAGTTGATGGCAAGACCAACCATAGAGGGTATGCATACATACACAAAGTAGTGTAGCAAGGGATGGTTACAGGGTACTTACCCCAGGGCCCAGAATAAGGGGGTGCTTGATCAACATTAACAGAACTTTCTCTCTCTATTTTATTAAAATTGGTGCATTTAGATACTTGAGGTGGAAGACATTAATTTGACCCTGGGTGTCAGAAAGCCTTGCAAAACTGCTAAGCCCACAAATTGAAACTAATGGAAATTTGTAGGTCAATTTCAACAACCCATTCCTAATGAGATAACCAGCTAACATCTAATCTTTACAAAACTGCCTGAACTTACCATTTGAAAAATTTTTAAAAAGATGTAACTTTTTCTTATTGGTAATATTTTGGCTAGGTAATTCATATCGTGGAGCATTCTTAGGGTTTTCAAATTGGAAAATGTTTTGAGAGGAATCAATCTACAACCTCCCTGTCATTTGAGCAAAACACACCCCATTTTTTGCCCACACACCCCATTTCAGAAATCCTTGTTGCATCCATACCTATTCTTCTAGAAGCAGGCCAACTGCAACCAGTCAAAAATATGTCTGAGGGACATTTTCTTTGTAAAGTGAAAATTTTCCTTTTTTCAACTCCCATCCCCTTAATGTTGCTCACCATGTTGACATGCTGTTTTGGCATTAGATGTGTCCCTTCAGCCAAACTCAACATTGAGCAGAGAGCAAGAGATGTGGTGTAGCATTTATTTAGCTGAAAAATGTCATTACTATTGAGAAAACATTGAAAATTGCATGTGTACCAATGTGTGCAAGACAACAACACTCTAATTTTAATTAACTAAAACTAAGAGAGAATCCATAGAAATAGCAAGAAATCCAAAGATTTGCCAAGAAGGACAGCCACTAAACAGCACGTGGATGGCTCTGTTCAGTTAATTCTTGTACTCAGTTGTCTTTAGTTTTAGTTAATTAAAATTAGAGTGTTGTTGTCTTGCGCAATTTCTAACAGTTGCTTCGTATATATGACGTGAGCCAACGGGCCGTTGGCAATTGCTCTGATGAAGTCCTGAGTCAACAGGTCGAAAGCTTAGAGTTAAAAATAAAACATGGTGTTCCACAAGCTTTACATAGTATATGAAATAGAAGCAAGTTCTTGCCTTTCAATTGATATCAAAAATATTATCAAAAATTACCACAAACTACATGAATAACAAAGCTGAGCTGTTATTTTTACACACATGTAAATAATTTTACATACCTATGTTTTATTCTGTACTTTTAGAATTAGAATTATATATCTCCATTCAGATTACAATACACACACGCAAACTACTGACATACGAAACGTTGACACAGTGACGTGAACCAACAGCTAAATACGTTCATCCTTTCTCTGAAGATGACCCGGTGTAACCACAAATGTTTTATGCTTATTAAATGCCACCATGAAAAACCTCAAACTACATACATGTAAATAGACAACATTCATATATTTATCCTCAAAATGTGTAATTCAAGCATATACTGCTTGGGTGCCACACACTACCTGACCCTCTTTAATCTACCCCTTAGAATACTTTAATGCTAAATAAATGTTTTGCGAATCTTCAATTTTCAGGATGAACATTTATGATTTTGCATCTCTTTTACAATCATTTGGCTTGGTTAACGCAATTAACCTTGATGGAGGGGGATCAGCTACATTTGTGGTCAACAATACAGTCATTAATTACCCCTCTGATGAGTGGTAAGTCTATTTTTTTCAGGGCTCGCAGGGATATATTCAGAGATACTAGTCCACTACCAGGGCTGGAAATTAATTAAATTTAAACAAGTCACCAGCTTGTGTTTGGACATTTGATCGTCAATCTTGTGATCTTCGTCGCCATTAATTTAAAAATTCTAGGCAAAATAGACGTGCTTTTTACATTGGGTCCGTAATACCGGATCTTTAAGAAACCACTGAATTTATTTTGTGAGTTTAATAGCGAAAAAGAGGTGACAGAAAGAGCTTTTATTCGATAAAAAGTAAGGATCCGACTGGTAAGTCGCCAGTTGGCGACCATCTTTAAAATCCCAAGTGCCTAGCAAATTTATTAGTCGCGGCTATTGCGGCTATATAATTGTAAGTACGGCAGCCCTAACTGCCGTACTTACAATTGCCAACAATCAAACTGTGATTAGCAAGACAACTTAACGATTTCTCATGCTTTTATTGTTCACTTTGTTTATTCCAAGCCAATGAATAGAAATTCACCGAACTCTGGTCTTGATTTAATTTCGCCAATGTAAAATAATTCTCGAAAGATTGAAAAATCCAGCTTTATTCCGGAATTCCCATTGCTGCTCATTTGAGGTATGAAGTGAAATGAAATAAAATGAAGTGAAATTAAAATGAAATGACACAACTTTAATTATGGAAGGTATCACAGAACCATTTCCAGAGATGAATTGTGGTAGTCATTCTGGGCTAGTAACGAAAGCTTCATTTTATGTGTTTTGGTTTTAGTGGACATTACCTTTGTGCAAGAAAAGTTAGCACCATCCTGTGTGTGCATGAACAAAACTGCAATCCAACTGACTGTAATGGACATGGTCACTGTAAACCAGATGGCCAGTGTGTGTGTGATAAACCTTGGACAGGACCATCCTGCTCCCAGCAAGAATGCAATGGTTCATTGTGTTCTCCAAATCATCAGTGCAATATCAGTAAGTCTTTTCTATGTCCCTATTAATAATACAAAACCAAAAATTTCTCGTACTCACCGGCCAAGAGCAGTGCAATTTTTTTCAAATACCAGTACAAAATGTTAGATTTCCAATGCAAAACGTTGATATACTAATGCAAAAAGTTGAAGCTACCTGTAGTCTACTGATTGTTTTTATTTGGTTTTGATTAAAACGAAACTAAGTTAAACTGTTGAGTTTGTTTGTATCATCGAGTGTAAAAACTTTGATATTCTCCCGAAGAAACCAAGAAAATGCATGCCCATGGAATAACTCGCATTATTATATGGCTGATTAACGTTCTGCGTACTGATTGGTTGGCGGGATGTCCGGAAAAAAGCGTATTGCCCTCAAGTCAATACATTGGGAGGGCAATACGCTTTTTTCGGACCGCGAATTTCAAA
>JBAHVQ010000045.1:263518-282221 GCA_036872915.1 Nanipora kamurai
CATACATACATACATACATACATACATACATACATACATACATACATACATACATACATACATACATGCGTACATACAAAATAATTCAACATAGTACTACCGTATTTGGACAATGTATGGAGGATGGTATTTCAACAATTATTCTATCAAAGAAGCTATTAAAACATTGCTGCAGAACTATTTGTTAGTGAGAAAACTGTCCGTCCTACGTGTCACATTAGTTGCCAAACTTTCATCGTCAATTACCGTATTAAGGAGTTCGTGTTGGAAGTCATTTAAAGAATTCGTACATCGTGCTTTATCGGATATAAAACACGAGCCGATAGCCAAGCGTTTCAGATCACATGTATATATTCACATCACATATATATATTCACATCATATATATATTATATATATATCACATATATATTACATATGTATTGCATCTATATTCAGTGTTCAGACTTGTTCTTGACATATATTAATTGAGTAATACGGCCGAAATGAATGACAAACTAATCGTATGGAGGACTTTCGCGAAATAATTCCAACTTCGGGTCGTAACTGTCAACGATCAAGCCGTCCATCACTTTTTATGTACACAGTGGATGAAACTCGTACTTTTAGGCCTCAAAAATTAACCTATTCGGTGACCATCCTTTAGTGTTTTGTGTGGTGTAAATTATTTTAATTCTGGTGGATTACACAACAAGGCTTGACTCAGAAAATACGTGTTCAAAGTTCCCCTTTACGATTCGGTAGCAGGAACGTAGTTTTCCTTTCGCAATTTTTAGCACTTCCTTTCGAATTCCCACCTCTTTGGTTGTGTCACAACAATTAATCTGATTTAGCGACTTCTTGCATAAAGATTGAAGTCTGGTATCTTTTTACAAGTGGATATAATTACACTTAAAATCAAATTGTTTGGTTTAAAGCGAGCGCGCAATACACCCAGCGCTTGGGGATCAGCACTGAAATATTTGCCACAGATCTGGCATCAAAACAAAGGCATAACAACGGGATAAAAATACAGTTTTCGCACGCTACTAGTATCTCTCTATCAGTTAATTTCATTTTCACAGCCCATACTTACTGAATTGTTCCTGACTTATACAAATGTTCATCGTAATTACCATAATGTAGTTGAATCTGAAGAGCTCCGAGCTATCAACGAAAAAATCCACTTTACATCAGGTCCGTTGATCGTCACCCGTTAGCCAAGTCCTAACGGGCTGATTTAAAATTTTCCCAAGTGAAGTGGGAAGTTTGATGCGATTTTTTGCGACGGGTAAGTGAACTCAAGTTTTATTGTTAACCAAGATACACGACCGTACCATTTATTGAGATGGGCTTAACTCCTTCTTGTCCAGAGGTCTTCGTTTAGCAAGTAAACCCGTCTGGCGTTGGCCAGAGTAATTACAAAATAATATTTTCAAAAGCTGCGGAGTGAGTAGTTATAAGAACCATGTTTCCAAAACCGTTTACGGGAAAATAGAAATTGATCTGGGTTTTTTTAAGTCAAACGGAAGGAAAGTAAACGTCTATCAATAAAACTACAATATCGAGTAGTAACAGTCAACGGCAAGGTGAAAGAAGTTTTTGTGGAACAGCGGAGAGTGATTTTTGATCGTGCAAGCCGGTAATGATGTGTGTGCCGACTGAGTAGAGGATTAATCCTTTCAGGATTTCAATAAACGAGCCTTGTTTCTACGTTATACTTGCTTTGTCTTCAATTTAGTTTATAAAAGAAATAGAAAAACATTTTCCCGTGTTGCCATACGTTATTGAAATACTGGTGGAAGTTTGGGGGAGCTCCAAATAGCGTGGAAACACTCTCCCTAAGGGCTTGTGTTCCCCTACTTCAATTTCTCGTTGTCCCAAACTTCCCCTCGTGTTTCTATAACTGTTTGGAAACACAGGAAATGTTTTCTATTTCACGAATGTTAGAAGACCTATCGAAACAAAAAGGAGTTAATTGATCCAGACATCATACTCAAGTATTTAATCGCTGCAAGTTCGTCTTTTTGTCTAAAGACTTTCTCAAAATAACTTCAGCGTCTGGAGATCATCACATAAATTGGTATATAATAATGGCAAGTTTTCATCCGATTGACTTAGAAGTTCGTCGGGCCATAATAAACTGGTCTGGTTAACTTGTATTGTTTTACTGCAACTGGACTGATGATTCCTTCGCGGGTCAACAAATACGGTCAGGTTCTAATCAACCAATTTGATTTTGAGTTCCAAATCTCTAATGAGGTGACAGTTGACGAGGGCGAAGCCCAAATCAGCTAATATTTTAAAGAAA
Organism: Nanipora kamurai; assembly: GCA_036872915.1. Lineage (NCBI taxonomy): Eukaryota > Metazoa > Cnidaria > Anthozoa > Scleralcyonacea > Helioporidae > Nanipora > Nanipora kamurai. The sequence goes on from JBAHVQ010000045.1 coordinate 265,809, forward strand.
TATTTCTATTTTGCCGGAACTCAAGCTTTTAGCATTGCAGAACATTTTTTAACCCCAAACGGGAATCGAACCCTCTATCTTCTTCGGGATGCTGGTGACACAGTGGTAGTGCACGTTTCTCTCACGTCTGTGACTAGAGTTTGATTCCTGGCTTCATGCTCATTTCTGATTAAAGTTACCTTTGTCACATGTCAAGAGAGTGTTCTCCAGTTTCAATCATCAGACATCGCAGGTTTTCTCTGGGTACTCCGGTTTCCTCCTGTAGTAACACTGGACCTATGAAAGATGGTCCTTACTAGACCTCTAGGGATAACAGCTTAGTTAGCTGATAGGGTTATCAAGTATAAAAAGTTGATAAAAGCTTGAGTAGCGGCGAACTAAAAAATATTTTTAACAAGCTGCAATTTCCTAAAAATCCGTCGTTTCACAGAAATTGAGACCAAATAATCTTATCGTTTGAATTAAGACTATTCGATGTCAGTTTTACAAATTTATTGTACAGGGCCAGGTATAAACGTTGTAATATAATTACTCAGTCGTGTGTACGAGCAGAAGAAGACCCTTAATTTACTAGCTCTAGTTTATATACATTACAAATATGCAAATTTATTGAATATATTACAAACGTTCCTTTTAGCGGGAAAAGCCCAGCCTAAATACGTTACTTGTCACTACTCGATAGAGATCAACTATTGACCGCTCCAGAAACCCCGGAAAGACTAAGTTCTGGGTAGCAAGCGCGAGTTATGATTGGTCGTTGTAAACTTTCAGCCAATCACAACTCGTGCAGGTTACCCAGAGCCCAGTCTTTTCGGAGTTTCCGTAGTGGTCAATTGATCGTCTGCATGTGACGTCATGGCGGCCATATTGATAAAACTTTAACAAAAGAATCTCATTTACTTCCATTGTATGTTGCACCGCTACATCATTGTCTTTTAAATCTTACGGGATTGGTTGCAAACCATCAATTAGATTTCGAGTAGAGCAGCCAATCAGATTTCAGCATTTACATTATACAACGAGCAGGTTTAACTAGTTATAGATAAAGGGAGCTATTCTAATGTCCTGGTTATTACCCGATGAAGCCCAGATTTGTCAGAAGTCCTAGAGACCCTTCCCAAGATGGATAACCCCCCTTCACTGGTCTGAATAAAACTATTAAAGGCATCGCAGGAGTCAAACGTGTTAATGTTCTACCAAAGCAATTAATCATGTCAAAAATACCAACCTGGACGGCTTCTTCGAGCATACAAGAATGGTCACCTTTTAAAATCCCATCACGGCACTAAAAAATATATCCGAGCAGTCAACTTAAATTTAAAATAATCTGAAAATTACAACTTCTAAATTATAAATTAAACAGTCGGAAACGTTTGACTTTTGTTTAGTTTTTTAGACCTTTCAGTCTTTTTTGTTACAATGATAAACTATAATTATAAATTATAAACCATTACTTCTGTTTGCTTTTCAAGCAAATCCCACCAACAGAGATTCTAATTCACCAACACGGGTACGGGGAATTCTAATCAGACTCATATTTAATGAATGGAAAAGATCATCCATGTTTTCGTTGAGTTTTATGAAGGCACCTTCACAAGACAAACAAACGTTTATAAACATGAGGTTAAAAACTCCAAAACGTTTCCAAACTTATGTTCTCATACGTCAAACTATCACCAACACTGGCTGCATGTGAAAGCCATAGTTTGATAGGATTCGATTCCATAAGCTGCTCTTTGGCGTTCGTGTCAAAGAAATTTCCCATACATAAGCATTACTGCGTGTTTTTCGACAAACTGAAAAGTGATTGAACGTTGGTCTGAAGGCAACGCCCTTTTACGCAGTTGCCGTAAAAATCACGTGGAGCGCGGACAAGGCTTGATTGGTTTATTGTTATGAACATTTGTTTGACAAACTTTCCTACGTTAAATGCCCAATTGCCAACACGAAGAAGTTGTTGGAATGTTGATAAAAATAGAAACTAATTCTATTCCTTGGCAACTGTTTGCCTCCATGATTGCGAATGTTTGTTGCGACGTTCACACACACGCAAACGTGCCTTGGGAAACGTTTGTTTGCCGTGTCAATGAGCCTTAATCAAAACAAACTAGCCAGCACATGGTGTGGTATTTATAACCTTTTTGGCCATTCAAGTTTTCGTGGATTGGCTAAAGTGCTCCTTTGCTTGCCTTGAATAGGTTGAATCCGGTGCGAAGAGCCAAACGTTTTGAGATATTTTCGTACGAACTTGTCCCACAACCCAGACCTTATGCGTTAATTATTGCCGAGAAAACATTTAAAATGGCACTTACACACAACTTAAATTTTTGAAATAAACTTTCAAAACAAAATTATGCATGTTCTAACAATGAAGTAACGACTGACGATGATTAAACCTATTCACCAGTTGTGAGTGAAAAGGAAGGGAGATTGAAACCAGAGTGGTCCTGAATGCACTTAGTCTGGTGCAGCAGGAACATAGAGACAGATATAACGGGCATGCTAGCATGGATACAGAGAAATTACCTGTATATAAAGACGATTAAGTTGAATTAGATCTTTTATGTCCACATTTTCCCATTTCATTAGCAGTGACTGACTTTCGTTGATTCCTTGTTCACGAAATGTTTTATCAAGATGAGGCCGCTCAACTGTAAGCAACAACAAAAAGAAAAATCAGTATATAGTTTAGACTTTTGCTTGGTCGAACGAAAATAATGGTCGCTGGAAGTTTCAACTTTCTTATCGCATTCGGCCACCAACTTGAATCGATTGACATCACCTTGCATTTGTCTGGAGCAGGTTTGCGTCAGTTGAAATTTCTACGCAAATTTTGTTCGACATGGATTCGACCGCACCGGGATGAATTTTTTTCGTTTTGTGACATGGCAGTCGGTCAACATTGAGTTCATTAGAGCCTAAGTGAAGATTTTAGGTAATGGAAACACTTAAATAATCCTGCATCTCGTACATGTCTGAGAATAGCAAGTTTCTTTGTGCAACACCCATCTATGTACACTTACTTAAACCGCATTGAGTCCTACTTAAGAGGATACTCATATCGAGGTATTATGCATCCGGGCTCAGGGTACCAAGCTAGAACCCAGGTCGGTGTACAGTACCAGACAAAAAAGAAGTTAAGATTTGCGTTTACGACCGACGAATAACGTCAGACTTCCGTTCGCCAGCTGCTGTGAAATCGTGGAATGTTTAGTGCTTAAGATTCACTTACGCTTTCCACAAGTTTTGAATCTACAAAAAATATCGTGAAATTGTTCTTTGCAAAGCTGAAAGACCATTCCAACCAAATAAGCTCTGAAACTCTGTCCTGTGCTATTTGGACACATCTACATTCTGTTGAATTGACCAATCTTACCAAGATTATAACTATCACATAATACAGCATTTACGATGGTTAAACCAGAAAAATCTTTTCCCTTTGTCTTCTGTTACATGTAACCTATTATTCTATCCAAAACTTCTCATTAAAGGAACAAATGAATCTTTGAGAAAAACAGAAAAGAATTCTCACGTAGATGGCACACGTGAAACTGCTCACTTTCACGTCAAAACACAAACGGTGATCAGCAATCCCGAGAAAAATCGTGCTTACGTGGTTGTTTCTCGTTTGTATTCAGCCATAAACATGAATCCTATCCTCTCTAAAAATTCCGCATGAGCACGGCAGGGATTCGAACCCATGGCTAAGTTGCGTGAAGGAGAGAACTCACACCACAGACGGAGTGGTGTCACGTTACTCAAATAAGTTTATAGTCCTATTGTAGTTTATAGTGACGGTTTAACACCGTCAGATGCAAAACTATGTTTAAGTTAATCTTTGTTGTAATTACCATCACTATCAAAGCACGTGTGAGATCCATCCATGACCTCTCCATTCACTTGTCGCAAATTTGATTTCTTTTGCCACCGCAAGTCATCAACAGACTCTTTGCCCTGCTGTTCCTCGGCTCTGTTTCCCAGACAAGTTCTTCTGCCACCCATGCTGTTACACTCTTCCTTTCCTCCAACGACGCCGGTGACAGGTCTAGGCAGCGGTACAGGCGGCCGTATGCACTTCGCTGATGTCATACGGTTGGGAACTGAAGTATTCAACGGATTACCTTTTTCTGTTAAATTTTTCAAGTCGGTCTTGCTTGTCCCATTGGGGTTCAACTTCTTCATTCTACGTGTTCTTCGGCGTTCCATTTCATTCTCAAGGGCAACCACTGAAACATATCCACCCTCATTACCTCCGATGACTTCACTGGTAATCATTAAGTTTAAGGGTTCTGCATCTTTCCAAGATTTAGAAACTGGTGGCGGTTTAACTAAAATGTAAAATAAACTATTTGTCTTAGAGCAGAATTTGGACAGGTAGTGGCCTCTCATAAACTCTTTTCAATAGTTTTCAAAACATGCAATCGTGCTTACAAGTAAAATATTAAAGACTAGCAAAGATAGATATAGATACCAGGGTTTCCGCTAGATTTGCTTTACGAGGGGACCATATACAAGACTTGTTTCCACGAGACCCTACGGCTAGCGTCGTCTTTTATAAACTTGTCCCAAATCTCTAGCTTATCACTGCAAGCTTGGACAAGTATACGTGTTTTCTTTTTGCAGTCAAAGCTTTGGTTTTTAACAACTAATTGCAAATTATAATTCATTTCATACTTTTAATAAACAAACCTTGTTTCCATGTTTTACTTGTTTTGTTTGGATTATTTTATTTATTTTAAAAGAAATGAAAAATATATTTCCCGTGTTCCCATTACTGAGCTATACATAACTGGACCTCATGTTCCCATCATCTTTCAGTTAAGAAAAGTGTCTCCAAAAGGATGGCGTCAGCACTACAATTTATAAGTCCTTCTGCTAATGGTAGCAACCACTGACCCGTGTTTTTAACAGAACTGTTGGCGATTTATGAGCCCTTTTGTTAAATATTTATTTTTAACATTTATCTTTGTATCTTTGTTTTTTCTCTTAACACAATTTGTTATCAATAATTGTGGGACCAGGAGTTTATGAAATGCTCACTTGACATATTAAGACTATCGGTAGAAAGTAAATGAGCTTGTAATTCATAACTTGGACTAATTTGGATGTTGACATTGGAGATATACATTTTTGATTCACTTATACAAGCTTTCCGGTTTCTGTATAAATAAAAGGTTTTCGAGAAATAATTTCCACATGGCAAAAACGGTAGGTTTCAAGTAGAAATACCTGGTTAGAGGACCCTGGTTATATTGAATTCGTCAGTACGAACAGCAACGCAGAACACAATCAATAAGCGTATACTTGTTTGTTTTTTTTATTACCAAAAGAACACTTTCGAGTCTCGAACCCCGTCTTCAATCTCCTTAATGCATCTCGAATCATCTTTCAATAAGTTAAACGGTTATCTAACATGTCTTTGACATTGTGAAATGTCCAACACTGGTTTGGTTTTCAAGGTAATGAAGGTATTTCCCTAACATCGCTTCGTTCCGTAGAATTTATACGGCATTTGATTGGTCGTTGATTATAATCCGAGCCTGAAATATCGGCCTGTGCTCACTACCATAAACACAAGGACCTATACGTCCGCTATCTTGAAAAGAAAAAATGGGGACACATTTTGATGAGGCACCCGCAGTCCAGGTATATATATTGGACAGTGGTTCTCACACGTTATAGAAACACTTGCGAATGTTTGGGGGAGCTCGAAATAGCGTGGAAACACTCCCTACGGGCTTGTCTTCCCACTTCAATTTCTCGCTCTCCCAAACTTCCCCTCTTGTTTCCGTAACTGCTTGGAAACACGGAAAACATTTTCTATTTCTTAAATAATTACGTACTGGTATATAATTATTTTTTGCACTAAGGACTAGAATTATAAAAGTATACGGCAGGGATAAAAACACAGTAGTGGTGGTAGTAATAGCAGTTTCATTTGGTACTTGAAGTTACCGGGATAGTGGAAGTGACAAAAGTGGTAGCGGAATACAGTGGAACCCCTGAATGCACATATCCTAAAATGCGGACACCTTGATAATTCGGACATTTCACCAGACTCCCGATTCATTTACATAAAAAAATGTCTCATACATCATCCCTGTGAAGCGAAAACCACGATAATCCGGAATAAGGACGAATGATCAAAGTCGTTACAACACTATATCACATAAATAAAACCCCGAAACACGGACATAAACATGTCGGTCTATAATGCTAACATTCAATAAGTGCACTTACAGCTCACTATGACTTCGCTTATTGCTGTTTTTCATGTCCGCACAGCTGGTAACTGAGGTAGCTAGGCTAAAGTGTTCGTCTTCCTGATATGCCGTTCTTTCAACCACAACAAATTACTTCAAAATACGTAGTCCTAGTGTTAATCAGTAGAGACTGTTCAGTCACAATCTTATAGTCTTTTTGTAAATTGGTTATCCATTTTGTAAAAATAACAACTAACAAAAAATTCTTTTTGTCGCCTTATTAAGTATGTTATACATGGTCACAGACGTGAAATTTTAATTTAAAACAAAGATCGTTATACTTAGGGTTGTTCTATTAAAACCCCAGAGACATGGACACCTTATTAATCCGGAGATTTCAAGCAGGTCTCAAAAGTGTCCGCATTAAAGGGTTCCACTGTAGTAGTACTTAGTAGAAGTAACAGTAACAGCGTTAGTGGAAGAGGCAGACATAAAAACAGTGATAACGACAAAGCTACAGATACAGTTAGAGGTAAGTAGAGGACTGATGACTAAGGCAAAAAGAACTAGCTGAAAATCAGGAACGTGTTACTTATAAACGTATGAATGTAGAGGGAAAATGTGAAATCATAATTTCATAATTGTCAGTAATTGTGGTAATTGTAAAATTATCGTATTGGCAAAACTACAAAAACTTTTTACCTGGATTAGGACAGCAGTAACCTTCGTCATCATCTTCGTCATCATCTTCGTCATCATCTTCGTCATTTTCTTCGTTATCTTCTACGTCATCTTCATTTTCATCGTTTTCTTCGTTGAGCTCACCCAAATAAACTGTTCCTCGTTTGTTTTCCACAATTTCGATCCACCTATTCATTTCCGCGTCGGTCTTAGCAATAAATGTACAAATGTTTTCATTATTTTTTTTGATATGAAATTGGAATTGGTGGGAAGAATTGTCGTCATCAGGGACAGCATGACAGCCATCCAGTGGAATGATGATGTCGACTTTTTCGTTCACAATGTTTCGGTAGCAATACAACTGCTCGTTGCCAATTAAACACCACAGCTTAATTCGATTATTGTCGGGTCCCTCTAGTTTATAAATGTCTCCAATAACAGCCACGTCTTGTCCGCTATTTCCCAGCACAGCATTCTTTAGCCACCTCAATATCTTCTTCCTCCGTTTGGTCGCTTTTCTGAATTTTATTAGATTCCTCAGTTCGCCATCTTTTTTGTTTGGTGACGCGAGTGAAACAGGACACAACTTTCCGTGGTCATTCTTAAAAACGACAAAATTATTGGTGAACGAATGCGGAACTGACAGAAGAGTACAAACGTCGGTTGTTCAAAGCTCAGATAGCTTTTCCACAGGAGCAGCTATTCAAGCATTGAGCGACTGAAATTATATTTTATTCACTAAATAGGGAAATAGCTGTTCGATAGCTGTTTGGAATATAAAATTCGGCTGTTCAACGAGGATGCCACCTAGGTAGAATAAAACAGCGTAGAAAGTTAAAAGATTGGTAGACTGCTGAACATATGCTGAAAAGTTCTAACGTTTCGAGCTAAGACTCTTCATCAGAGAGCTAAACGTGTTCATGAATAACACCGTTCACTCGTTACGATTTGTCCGCCAAATTACCTATCCAAGCTCTGAACAACCGACCCTCGATGTAGATGGTTGAAGTTGCAGTCAGGCAGCCATGTAGAAAACACTTCTGTGTTAACAAACTTTCGTAGGCCTTGTTCAAAGTAGTCCTTTGACAGTAGCTTTTGACAAATCTGAATTAGCATTTCAACCTTTGTTAGAAAAAAACTAGGACTAATTCAGATGCACATAAAAAGAGTTCCATAAAGCTGTTGCTTTAGCACGGCTCAGACATTATGTAAGTAGAGAGACTGGAGTTGGAGTAAAAGCGAAGAGATAGACAGACAGACAGACAGACAGACAGACAGACAGATAGATAGATAGATAGAACAACTTATTTAACCTTGCTAACCTTATCAACAAAAGTTGATTTCCAAAAGTTGGATAACTGTTAAGATGAAGAGAGATACTTGCATGCAGATGTGGGTGGGATAAAGACAACAGAGAAGGTGAAGCAGTTATAAGAAAGGCTAGTGAATGAAAACAGGCATGACCAAGGGTCAACAGGGATCAATTGGGGTCAATGGGGATCAATAAGGATATGCTGTAAAATAGATGGGGGAAAGGGAGAAGAGGGAGCAGTTAAATGAAAGGCTAGTAAAGAAAAACAGGGGTCAATTGATTTTTGCACATGACGTCATGGCAGCCATGCTGGTGGAACTTTAACAAAAGAATCTCATTAAATGCCATTGTAAATGTCACCAACATGTCTGCCATTGCATTGTCTTTTGAATCTCAAAGGGATTAATTGCAAATTATCAACAGGGACATGCAGGGAAATAATGAGAACATATCGCAAAAAGTGCAAAGAAAAAATTATAAAATAATTGAGTAACACAACCGGCAGTGTGATTTGGCTATTGGCTGTGAGGCCCATGCCCTTATAACCCAATGAAACCATGGCTGAGGTGATATCTCAAGTGGTTCTTGAACTTAATTTCTTGTTCAAGGTATAATTTATAAAGTTTTTACAAGGAAGTCTATCATCTTACTTATATGACTTGATCACTGTGAACAGTGAAATACGTTCAAGTAATACAAGATATAGAAATTTTAACGAGGTTTCTCCTCGATATAATAGGGAAACTGAAGGGGGCAGACCTTTGGTGTTATTTCTAGTAAGTTCAGGAATAGTTTGCTATTAATTTTATAATAAAAACAATCTGTGGAGTCTTTTAATAAAGGTATGTGGGAACGCATCTTTGATGAACAACAAGTATTACAGCATTTTTATGTCATTAAGCTATATTTTTATGATCTGCATGACGTTTGTAACTTCAACTGTTCTGCATGATTACTTGTAACTTCAATACTTTAATAATAATGAGGACCATAATTATTAGCATTTCAGCTATTTAGTGTCTACCCTCCATAAATAAAGATTTTACTTACTTACTATAATAAATCAAGGAATACCTGAATGCAAGCTAAGCCACGTATTCAGACAACAGAGTGTTTTACCAGCACTTTTTCGAATATGTTCATCACTGAGACGTCGAACTGTTTCCAAACGCCGCGCGGGCATCGCGTGGCGTTAGACTGTAACGCACGTTTCTTGAGTAAGTCAAGCTGCATTTTTCTTACCATTTAAATAAATTATTTCATAAAAGAAATAAAAAACTTAGTCGCAGCGCCATTATCGAGTTAAGACGGTACTCGGGAAGTTAAAAACACTCTCGAAAAGCTAGTAAAACACTCGGTTACCGCCCCGTGTTTTACACGCCTCTCTTCTCTGTTTTTAACTTCGGGCGTGCCGTTATAACTCGACAATCGCGCACGAGACGTTTTATTTTAATTTCTTAAGTAAAATCAACAATATCAGGCGATACAAATTAATATTTCATACCTGGCAGTCCAAACAGTTGCTGAGTTTACAATCCGTAGCAGTTACGGTCGAACTGCTACGGACTGTAACTCAGGGTGATAATCGGTCAGATGGGTTTTTCAGTTGGTGAAACGATCCCTGAGATATGTTAGTAAAGTGACCACCAGCTGTGAACATCGTTGACACACTAGGCCAAATCACGGCCGAATTCACTAACGATCCGTACGGATCGAACGATTTGTCACGACCCGTGTCGCGTCGGGTAATGAATTATTGTATGCATGAAATATTATATGCAACTGCTTCTTTCTTCAAGAACCACGTTACGGAAATAAATTTTATTTCCTTGTGGCATCTATCACATGTCATTGTTTCGTTCTTACAAATCATTATAATCAGTGGTTATGCCGTTCGTATTCATGACATGTCCCTTATGCCAAGTAACATTTTTCGGAAACCGGGCTGACGAGTAGTGAATTGAAAGATACATATTTTTAACAGAAATTTCCCGGTACTTTCAAGACCAATAAGTAGGACAATTTTAATAAAGCATAAAAGCATATTAATATCCTTATCTGTAAATCTCTATCAGTATTTTTTACATATCTTTTTAGACTCGCTACTTACTAGATCAATCTGGTCCACAAGATTTGACGCCGGCCTTGATCCACATAACGTCTTGGTTGATTTTTGACTCAGATGATCCATGACAGAGTGGAGAGGTTCCAGGAAAGGAACAGAAGAGCCGTGGTCACTTCTTAAAATGAACGCAATCTTTTCTATGTTTGATAAACAATCTCGAATTTTCTCTTTGGACGGTTGGTGCAAGGACTCTTCAGCCAGTACTTTAGTGAGGGAAAACTTCATGTTTGTAAGCATTTCAAAGATTTCTGTCGAATTTAAAACGCAGTTCATTGGTCAAACACACTCAAGTGCTACCTCTTCTCTTTTTCCGCTGTTTATCTCTCGGCGCTACTCTTTATCACTTTGCATTTCCTCGGCTATTTTGTCAGTGGCGTACCAGGGGGGCGGGCCGGTCCAGGTAGCACTTCTATTGGGGCGGCATTTTTGCTAAATAAAGTTTCTGGATCAGACAGACAAGTGGGTTTTTTTACTCACTCAGAGAGTCAGAGTTGCCTGTAAAGGAGGGTGTATGGGATTGTCAGGTAAAACACGAACGTCGCGCTGGTAAATATCAGTATATCTAGCCTAGGTCGCAGTCGAACATGTTGACGTTTTGAAACACGATACTTTTCACAGACTTTACTCGTGTTTCAAAATGTCAACACGTCAGGCTGCGACGCGGACTACAATGTTATTTACTGGCGCGCTATATCCTATAGAGACTAAACTGGATTCACTATCGTCTATCGGCCGGATAAAATTGTTGTGAAGGCTTGAAGCAACAAGAAAGTGCCATATTGGCACGGTACGCCACTGCTGTTTGTCACAGACACACTTTTCCCTTTCACTGGTTATTTATTGACAAATTTGTAATACAGATTAAGGTACAGGCATTTGTAATTAGTTACCTCGTAAGACTTCGTGAAGTTAACAACAAAACGTTCGATTTTGGAAAAGTTATACTTTAAATTCATGCAGACTGAAGGCGATTTACAGAATGGCACATTACACATACACGACTGTTTGACTCCCAAAGATGTTTTAAAACACAAAAACATTTATGTTTAAAAACGTGTAAATCAAGAGGAAATGATGCAAACAATTCATTTATTCGAACCCGCTCAAAACCCAAAGGGTTTTGTCGCTCAAATGCGAAAAGAGTTCGCATGATAAGCTGCCAACTGTAGGTTAATAAGGGGGTTTGAGGTTCGATCGACCCCCTCTAGTGCTTACATATACCGTATATTATATACATATACATATACATATACATATACATATACATATACGTATACATAGTTAATTCAATTAAGATTGCAGGGGTTTCAAAATAGGCCGGCGGCCGGCTACTTTTCGTCTGGTCACGGGAAAAATTACAAAGGACAACCGAACAAGCAAAGCATGAAAGCTACTCAACGTTCGATTGTTCGTTACGACAATATGTTTCATTTAATTTGGCATTACTATTTTATTTGGAAAATTAATGAGTAATCCTACTGTAAAGTGCTAAAAAATAAGTTTGCTTTCAGCTACCTCAATAATTTGACCTAATTTCTGTCGAAAAAGCAATAATATCTGCAATTGCTGCCAGGGCCGCCGAGAGGAATTTCGGGCCCCTGGTCAAAAAATATTTATGGGCCCCCCTCCCCCTCGATTTGTCCTCTGTTATCACGCACAGATTAACAGTTTAGCTTACTTAGCAGTGATAAAACCATAAAGGCCAAAGAGGTACGTTGCCAGAAAAGGCAGAAATAAAGCCATAGAGGGCCCCTATAATAGAATTATTTATAGACGTGATAAACCATTAGTGAGTGCAACGATTAATGCTAATTGCTAAAACTTGAGTTGTTTATTATCAAATCGATTTATTGTTTCACAGTTAAGATAATATATAATATATTCTTTTGTTTCCTTAAAAGCGGACCCCCTTTGGCCCCGGGCCCCTGGTCAACAACCAGGCTGACCCCCCTCTCGTCGGGCCTGATTGCTGCACATTAACTGTGTTTTGTTTTCTCGGCGCCATCTTGAATTTCAGGCTTTACACAAATGGTCAGCGGTGTACAGCAAGAAAAAGGCCGTGACTGCATGTACAGGGCCGTCGGAAGCAAATTCATATTGGGGGGGGGCTGAAAAGTTCAGCACACCCGAAAAAAGTGATAGCATTGTTAGGGGGTGTGGAGGAAATTTCTGAAATGTAGAACTTTGGAAACGCCATTTCCTGCAATTTGAGCGAGTCCATTTTGCGGCAGACATAGTTCGAATTTTGCATAACAAAATGAGAACCACATCAGCATTATTTACTAACCTCAGTAACCTGGAACATTTTATGCCAGTCCAAGTAGCCCAGCTCAAAATTCTAATGTGAGGCCACGAATGTCTTGCGAGTACATAAATTGATAGCATTTATTCTAACGTCTCTTAGACTTTGCAAGTACGAGATTAGAGTTCCGCTTTTCGAAATTTCAAGCTGCAAGCAGGCTACGAATCACAAAACATGTAGTTTTATTTCGAACATCACATGGCCTTGTACTTTGGAATTTTGAGCTGAGCTCTGATCTTTATAATACACTTGATTGATGCCATTTTTTATCAGTTTCCCCCAATAGTGGCTAGGTTACATGTTGACTACTCACGAAGATTATCGGGATTGCTAACGTGAATGGTCGCAATTGCCAATGTGACAATTACTGGTAAATGAGATTTATGTTTGTGTGTTTTTATGAGCCAAATTAATGCTTTTGCACAAATCTCTCTCTGTAAAGCGCCCAAAAATTTGCTTTCTGATGGTTATAGTTTCCCAGTCCCTCACTCCCTCGCGCCATGTGCTCGCGTACTTAGAGGGATCTTTGGCTTGATTGGCTTCAAATCTTTGGATTTGACGTATGTGGAGCCGAGATCAAAGCACTCTTGTCTTGAGCTAATGCTAATATACTAGTAGCTAAGATAACCAAGAAATCAAGGATATTTAAATTAGTGTTTCATTGGACATGTTCAAATGAAAGGCAATATCTCACATGTTTTTGCAATTTTCAAAAGGTTGTATTTTTTTTGCAAATTATTGGGAGAGGCTGCAGCCTGCCCAGCCCCCCCGCTTCCGACGGCCCTGATGTAACATTGGCTTTTAAATGCACGTGGGCAAAAATATGGCGGAAAAAAGGAAGAATCATAGTGCAGGAAGTTGAACTTTTTAGTTTATAATTGTTACTTATTTTATATTATTTTAGTGTTAATATTATATCAAATGATCGTAGGCTGGTAACTGTAAGAATTATTACATTATTCTGCTGAAACACCACTCATAGAATTCATATGATATCTCATTCATTTTTGTTTTTCAACGCTATTAGCATAAAATAAAAATCAAAGTAAAGTTTGGTTATGTGCGTTATGCTCCACTGACGCCGATCATCGCTTAAGTTTTACTTTTTATTTGGTTCAATTTCAAATTTTCCCTGAAAATACTCCTACAACTGCAACAACTAACAAGGGCATGTACCACTCACTGAAATGCACCCACACTCCCCCACACGACATTTTAGACTCGAAGTCACAGCCGGCTACTTTTTTGGTATAGCCGCCTACTTCAAATCATTCTGAAACCTCTGAGATTGTCCCTCAGAAATCTAAAATATGAGCCTGAAAAGAATGTTTTTTGAAAATTAGCTATGTCAGAACAAAGTCTAATTTGAATAAAAGAAGGTATAAACATGATTTTATTAACGAACGTTTTCGATCTACTCGATCATTTTCAGGTTAGAATATCAGGTAAAACGGCTTCATAATATACATGTATAAAACAATGAATTCAAAACTAAAAACTAAGTTACTCCCTCAGAAAATAACGTCAGATGAAAGAAAAGTACTTGTTTAAGAGTGGTTTTCGATTAGCAGTGTAAATTGCTTCCAATGTTCTCCTTTTTTTCCATAAGCCCGACAAAGAATTCCCACTTGAAAGTGTGGCCTGGATTGCTGGCTAGGTGGCGTGCTGGTTCCGATGACTTGTGTGGATCTTTATGCTCTGCTATTCTTAATTGAAAATTACGAATTGTTCCACCAATGTAGCTAACGTCGCATGACGTACATGTGCCTTGGTAAACTACAATAGGATGATGTTGTAATTTGTCCTTTAATTTAAACTGTTTCTGAAGTGAAAATTAACTTTTCTAATATGAAAGAACTCTTGAAATTATAACGCAACATCTTTTACACTTTTTGCAAATCTCACTTTGTTCTTGAGATTTTAAAGTGCTACTGCAACGAATTTTTGAACCCCCTTTTTATTGGCTTATAAAAATATTTAGCTTCTTAGATTCAGTTTGATGTATATATGACCATTGTGCGTCGAGTAGAAGTTGACTAATTTTGCCTCCAAACTTCGTTACCGGATGCGAACTTTTTAAGCCGCCATGTTGATCCCTTGTGACGTCGTAAGTATCACACGAAGTCGAAGCTTCATAGTAATTTCTATTGCGTTTGAGGTACTCATCTTGCGTTTGAGGTATTTTTGAGGCCAGAATCATTATTTTTCCATAAAGTAGTACAAGTTACGTAATTCTGGTCTGTCTTGTGAAAGTATGTCTGGCAACGACGCTAATTTATCAGAAAGTCCGTCAAAATCCACCGCACTTTCTGATGGCGGTACAAGCACTTCTTCACAGTCAGTGTGCAATGTAACGTCCGTTTGTTTTGCCTACGATGACGAACCTCTGGCAAAGCCGGGTCAAAATGCGAGTACGACGATCCAGACGGGATTCTACCGGCCTTGCTCGAACAACGAAGCAACGGTGCAATACCTCTAAGCTAGTGGTAAGTTAACTCATATATTTATACAGTTATACTGTATCATGTGTATGAACCACGAGCATGTGTGCTTTAAGGAAATATTGTACGTAAATTACGTTCGAAAAGTTTTTATTGCCGTCCTAGCATTGGCAAAACTGAGTTGAACAAAAGTGATAGAACTATTAATGTAAATGCCAACATATCACTCTGATAACAGTTTTTGTAGTAAATAAACACAAATTTGAATAAATTTTTGGTAAGTGTAGTTGCCAATGTTGCCAAACAGAACTTCTGGAGGGGCTGCTGTAAGGAGATGACACCTGCCTTGCAGAAAATGATGTTTGATGGCAGCATTGAGCAAATAAGCTGCATCACCCAACATGGTGATTTTGGGCCATTAACCCATCAGGCAGTACTGGAAAATGTTGGACCACTACTTAAAGACCGCAATGGTCGCTCCTGTCGATGGCGTACATCACAGTCTTTGAACCAGTAATTACAGTAATACACTACTTGCAGACAAATTTGTCCTGTTCAGCACCTAAGTGATTTGTATTGTACTCTTTCAGATATTTGAGAGCTGTTGCCGATAGATGGCTTATTAGGTGGATGTGTGGATCACTGGGATGGGAAAATACTAGACCTCTACTATCATGCATGTTTTTATATTAGATCACTTTACAGGCATGTCTCAGCTTTCAACTATTAAAGCAGCATGTCAACAAAGAACGCAGGTCCCAATTTACATCAGATTTGTCGTCGAGCCCTCTTGGTCCAGTGGTAAGACAACCGTACCGGCAATCGGGAGACGCGGGTTCGATTCCCGTTGGGGAGCTCACAACTTTTCTGAGTTTTTCACAAAGCTTGAAGAACGAGCCTTTCGTTGATGTTTTTATAGTATTGTTATTGCTGTGACCATGACCATTTAACATTATTAGAATTACTGTTACGAGAATAATTAAAAAAAAAACTCCTGCTGTTGGTTTCCATCTTCATTTCATACATCCTCAAAAATAGAATGTAAGGTTGATCCCAGTGTCGCCGTGCACAGTATCATCCACAGTCTGATCCATTGTTGGAATCTGTTCAGCAACTTTCGCCGGGGAAGAAGGCAACTTAACAGGAGAACGTCTTTTACTGCCACGAATTATCTTTCAAATAAGAATATGCAAACAACTTTACAAGTAATTAGTGTCATCAATAAACATCCACATGATATTGAAATTCACTATGTGCGTGGGCGACAGCCTACTCTGCACGCATGCATACAAAGTATACTAACCAGTCTTCGTTTTCGATCTGTTAAATTTTCTTCAGCGGGTGGAAGA
>JBAHVQ010000045.1:322417-337814 GCA_036872915.1 Nanipora kamurai
TTTTTGTATATGTATTATGTATTTTTATATATGTATTATGTATTTTTGTATATGTATTATGTATTTTTATATATGTATTATGTATTTTTATATATGTATTTTATATATGTAAAACCTGAAGTTCATGGCCAAGTTTATCTATTGACATCACTTTGACTGGAGTAGTAAATTTTTTGCTGGCCTACAAACTATTCTGAAATTCAATGTTTACAGTTGTTGGGAAAACAAAACCTTTTGTCAGCCATAAACGTGGTGAACTATCGTTTGAATCATAAACCTTTCACAGTTATACAATTTTATGCTCAATTTCGTACACAAACATGCGCAATTCTGTGTGTAGTTTTAGCAAGAAAGACCTTCCACATTTTTTGACATTTTTTAGTCTTTTCTGGAGCCGATTTATTCAACAAATTATCCAAATGCTGATCTAAAGCGTTGACAAAACGAGAGTTTTCCACGATCGTGTTGATTTGAATTGGCTTCCGTTGCTTTATCACGGTTTATCACTATTAGGGACCGGTCATTACTTACGACAGGGGTTGGGGCCGAAGAGAAATAATGAATGGTCTAATAATGAATGGTTTTCCGGCTGTATTGAGTTTTCAACGCAACAGTCTTCAGGACTGGAGCAAGATTATTGAGCTGCGTCATAAACTTGGCAGTGCCCATTTGCTACTTCTCGGGTAAAACAGAATTTTATACCTTCTAATGGTTGGTGTAGTATTGATATCTGCAAAATGTTGAAGAGCTGAAAGGCATCTTCTGGTAATTGGTGCCAAAGACAAAAAACGATTTCTATTTTTTCAGGGAAGACTTGGCAAATAGCAGAGCTAAAAAAGTCTGAACAGCCAGATGGCCGGAGCTGGGGTTGGACTCTGTGGGAGACCACTGTTCCAGTAAATAGCCGCGAAAACTTTGAGATATGCTGCAAGGCTGTCGATTCCTCTTACAATTGCCAGCCTGACAGTGTTGCACCCATATGGAACTTGCGTGGAGTGCTTTCCACGGCTTGGCATCGTATTACTGTAACTGTACCACCTGATCAAGACTGATGAAGAAGGACATTCCTCAAATCCTCTGGAAGCGCATTATTATAATCCAAACTTAATGTCATATTTTTGCTGTCAATAAGGCTACACATATACCCAATCCAACCAACACTCTTTTTAGCCTTTGCTGTCCTGCTAAGTCTTAGCAGTTTAATGGTTAGTGCATCTTACGGGTTATCAGAAGGTTGCAAGTTTGACTTTCAACTAAGGCTCAACATTTTTTAAGGATTTGAGCTTGCACGACTAGAGGACGTTCGTCATGCTCGTTCTCTCAGAAAAACGATTTCTGAGCCCTGGACGGGAATTGAACCCGCAACCTTCTGATGATCAGTCATTCGCAAATCGTACATCCAAACTCGTCCAACCCAGGTGTTTCATAAAATCCATATTAATGGTAAAATTTCCTTCCCCACAAGTTCCCTGAAATGTGCAATGTCTGTTGCTGCCTTACCTGGCGGGATGCTGGGAGCCCGTAGCAGGCTGAGACTCCTTCCACTGTCCTTAGTTGGGTGGTGTGCGAGTTGTCATAATAATAATAATAATACTAATAATAATAATAATAATAATAATAATAATGATAAATTATCTTAATAGTAAGGCGATGGGTGCTTTGTCACCCAGACACTTAAAAACTTCACGAGCACAGGTCCTGTTTCTAATTTCATTCACACTTGGTATTTTTACGGGACATTGCTGACCGTTTATCCTTAATTTTTTTGATTTTTGATTTCGATTTCGGTTTTGAATTCTCAGCAAAAGCTGCCTGTTGAGTTTAATAGGTATTCATTTATTCATGTATTCAGGATTGTTTCTATCACTTCTGCGAAGTGTTACGATTAGCTTTTAAGCAGTAACCCGTTGGCAGTTGTCACATCAAGGAGGACTACCAAGACTAGAACATGCCGTGCTTGTCTTACATGATTTTTGAAACATTTCGTGGGTCATTTCACTGACTAATAAAAAATATATGGAGCTCATGTTCTCAGGAAAACGATCAAACCTGCAACCTTCTGATGACCGGTGAGACGCTATAACCATTGAGCTGCCATGACTCAGATGGTGAGCTAAGTTGATTGAAAGCTGAACAGAAATGCTCTTCCTGTGAGATTGCATGACGAACCTGCACCTTAGCTCACCATATTAGTCTTAGTTAATGATTATTGCGTCTCACCGGTCATCAGAAGGTTGCTGGGTCGATTCCCGTCTAGGGCTCGGAAGTTGTTTTTTCTGAGGTCATGAGTGGCACTCACATGTGTAATTCTAATTTCACATGAAATTGAAGCATTTTCACGCATGAAACACCCGATTCATATGTGGTTCATAATTTTACATATGAAAATTTCGCATACTTCACATGTAAAATTTTCAATTCAAAATTTTCGCATATGAAATTTTCATTTCACATATGGAATTGGAATGATTTCGCATATGAAAGTTTGATTCATACGTGAAATAGCACAAGAAATTATTGTAAGGGACGTTCGCTTTTCATATTCTCCAAGCATGAACAGCATTTGTGTTCTGCTTTCAATGAAAAAATCTACGGAATTGGAACATTTCCACATCTGAAATTTTATTTCACATACGAAAAAAAAATTTCCTGCACCAAATTTCCTGCACCAAATTTCCATTCGACATTTTGGGAACTGAATTATGAAAACATTTTCCATGTTTGAAAAGCGAGTGGAAGTTTTCAAGTTCACCCAGGCTTCTGGAGATGTTTGCAGTGAATATTTGCTGAAAATTATGGCAGCTAATCAGCATGTGTCTTTCTGCTGGCGGGCCATATGGTAAAAACTATTATTATTCGATTTACTTTTCTTACCTGTTTAATTCTCTTAAAGGCTGCGTCAGCAAAATAACTTTGTGCAAGACTGCAAGTAATGGTTTGCTAACGTCTTATTAACCGAGAGCGCGGTCATTACGAGAGATTATCAGAGCGGGATTTTTATAGTACGGACTGAAAAGACATACGTAAAAATCCCGTACTTAAAAGACCCGGTCAGATATGTTCCCGTAATGATCCAGCGAACGAGATTGACAAGAAGTTAGTAAACCATTATTTGCTGGTGACGCGTGACCTTTTAGAAAGATCGCTTAACCCCTTAACTGGGCAATTGTGCGTAAAATCGTCTGGCGTTAGACAGAGTGATAAAGGTTGGGGTTTCTAAGTTTTTGGGGTTTTTTAACATTTTTTTGTCGTTTCCTAAAGTCGTTATTTTCTCATAATGGTTCGTACTGGGTACCATCCAATCAGAACGTTCCATTTCAACAGAAGCCGTATAAATCTCGCAGCACTGTTATTTTCCTCTCCCTTTGGCAAATACACCTATTGCCTTTCATTATAGCGAAAGCGGTGTTCATTGGCGATGGTACTGCCTAGACTGTAGATCTTCAATAGTGCCTTTCAAACTGCAACAACCCCAATCAAATTACAATTGCACTAAAAGTAAATTCATTTACAGCAGGTAATTATATATTCCGTTAACAGAGGTTTAGTAACGTCAATGTAAAGAACATTAACATTTATGGGATTTCGTTAGCGTCAATCAAAAATCAATACGAAAAGTGGGGAAATCAACGAAATAAAATAAAAAGTCAATTAGCGAGAACGCGTATATATTGATATATGTCGTATGAAGAAGACTGGTAATAACAATTACCAAGACTTGCAATGTCTACAGGAAATTGTTCCACAAGATATAGCACTTGAAACATCTTTTTCAGATGTGTGCTTCTAGAGTAAGCGTTACGATGGCTGAACAAAGAAGGATACAGAGGGTTCTCAGGATAACAGGGTAAGGTTAATTCTGTTTTCTGCAGAGCCAGAACAAGACATGTATCTTACAATGGCGGATACTTTGGGGTTCAATCGCTCTACTACCCCAAAGATAATATCCAAAGAAGGGAGGGTTAAGAGTCTTTACGAACCTTACTTTATCTTCCTGCGATATTCTCACTCCTTCTCAGCTCAGCCATTGTGACGCTCAGTCCAGCCGCACACGTGAAAACAACGTTTTAAGTGCTATCTTGTGTAATTGTATGTACAACATATACCCACGTATTCTCGCTAATTGATTTTTTATTTTGTTATGTTAATTTCTCCATTTTTTTCATTGAATTTTGATTGACGCTAACGAAATTCCATAAATGTCAATGTCTTTTACATTGACGTTATTGAACTTCAATTTAACGGAATATTTTAGACACTAGTTCTCTCTCTCTTGCGGCTACTCTGTGTCTTCTCCTTTTTCGTGCTCAGTGCAACACTTCTTATTGTAGCTTTTTAGATGCGCGAGCATCACGTTGGTAGTCTTTGTATAACACTCGATTAACTGGCATACATACTACACACTTAATCGTAATAGATCAGCTGAACTAAAATAAGTTTAATGAAAGTTTCATGATAGATGGGGGTTTTCCTTAACGCTTGATTTATCAATTGATTAACAATCTACTAAAATTTCCACATTTCAATAATTATCAGTTATTAGACGAGGTTGAGCGAAATATCGTAATTAGTCGGTGGCCAGCCGGTCAATTACACCTTTTGCCCTTCACTGAAATAAAAGTGATGTTCATTTGAGCGATTCGCACTTCAACAGCGCTTTTCAAACTTCAACAACGCCAATCAAATTTCTGTAGCGCTAAAAGGAAATTCATTTACACCAAGTAATTAAACCAATAAACAAATTAGAACTAACACGACTCGACTATGTGAGCTAATTTCCCCTCGGCGTCCAAAGTCCCGCCATATAACGACACAGAAAGGTCGTTGTAACAAAAGTATTTTCGTTTTCCAGGGTAAAAAAGATCAGAACCCGATGTTTTGCTTCAGTCATCCTATCTTCTTCAGGACTACATTTCGTCCCAACCTGTCGACTTGTTTATGAGAAATTACATGATTAAAAGTTTATATTTCTTTAAAAACAAAAGATTTGATAAAACATGCGTAAAATAATCTAAAGGCTAAGCATACGTTGAAATTTGGCTACGAAATCGTGTTGAAAGATATTTTTACGGGTTTTAAGACAAAAAAACCTTTAAAGAGACCTTTTATAGCCGCATAGGTTGAGCCAGCATCTCTGTGGAGTCAACAGAGCGTATGAGGGGTACTTACCTAATTATACAGCGATTGAATTGAGCTTTTTCGCTTTTAGCAGTTTTTGTACCAGTGTACCTAACAGTGTAAACCATAACACAACATTACTACACGTAACGATGTTTATTATTACGATGACACTGATGAATAGTTCTGAAAGTCGGGTGTCATTTTTTCAGTAATAAGCTACAGTTAACTGAGGAATCTGTGATTTAGTAGGTATGTTCCAAAAACTCATCAATACGTCACAACGAAATCATCTGACTGGGAAATCTTTACCATGACTTGAGCCAGCAAACGTGGTAAAGACATGCTTGCTGTCTTTGTTAAACTTCTCGTTGATTGTTGTGGCTCAGATAGTATTAATTTTTATATATACCTTGTCAATAGACTCAAGGGATGGGTTGTTTTTCCAGCCATTCAGAAAACCTACCGAAAGTCTCTCGTCTTTCGCAGTCTGAAAAAACATCAGCTGATCTCTTATTAAGCATAAACAAATCGCTCTCAATAACAATGCGCTGTTTATTAGAGGATATAATTAATTACCATCAAACTCTCTTGAACGAATAATTTTCGACCTTTGCTATTATCTGGGAGGATAATTTTTGCTTCTTCTAATCTATCGAACCCGTTGAGGGGAAACCGAAGGGGGGGGAATATATTAGTGCTATTTTTACCGGGCGTGCGGTTGATAGTTTCATTGTAGATAAAATTTGATGACTGCACCAAGGGAAGTCTGCGGTGATCGAGTGCCACCTTTATCTGGTGTTTAAATCACGAGTTTTTTAGTGGTACTAGACCACACAAGTGTTTAGAGTAATGGGACTTTCACCAGATTATTAAGCAAACAACCTACCAATTGCGAAGTACAAGCCTAACCTACCAACGTAACGTCAGACAACCAACATGTAATTTGATAAAGAATGAAATATTTGTTTTGTTCCGGAATCTGATGATGGTGGCGCGGTGCATGACCAAGGAAAATCCACGCAATGGTGCAGCAGCTTTACTTCGTTCCTCACAAGCGTTATCTATGGTGAGCAAATGAAAGCTTTAGGTTGTGAGAGATCTGGAACAATGCTCTTGCCATTCGTTTGTAGCTCCAGATTTTCACGTATATGCAATGAACAGATGTACCTACAGCAGCTGAGCGATAACAAATACATCCCGTGGAGTTGATGGCAAAATTGCCAATGATAACTCACCCGTTCACCAAATTTTAAACTTCTCATGTCGATCAAAACACAGTTTTTAACTAAATGTTCAGAAGTCAATAATCCGTTCCATTTCACCTGAAGCTTAACTGTGATGAGCCGATATCCCAAGGAGAAACTGAAGCTACATTTTGGAACAAAATTCCTTCAGTTGTCTCTTGACTATATCTTTGCTTATCATGAAAGCTGCAGGAGCCCAGCTTGACTTGTCATGCAAATGGTCATTAAAGCTTTTCGGATAAAAGTTAATCTAATTCTAGTTAGACGAACCACAGTTCCTCTTACAACTTTGTCGAGCGAAGATCTCGGACTTTCTCAACCAGAAGGGGCCAACGATCTAGAAATTTTCCAAGCATGGCTCTTAGCGACCAATCGGTGTCCGAAATTAGGGAAACCTTCTTGATGTTTGACAAGAAGGGTAACGAAAAAGTCGCCGTGGATCTTGTTGGTGATGTGATGAGATCTTGTGGACTCAACCCATTGGGTAACGACGTGAATAAGTTCATCGCCGAAGTGGGGAAAGGGTCGTTGATTAGTTTCGAAGAATACCTCAGCTTTCACGAAGAGTGTGCGAAGAAAGGCAATCCTGGTTCGCTGGCTGGTTTCATGGAAGGATGGAAATGCTTCGATCACGAAGGGAACGGCTTTGTCGGTAACGCTGAAGTCCGCCATGTTCTTACGACCTTAGGTGACGTTATGGACGACGAAGATGTCGATGAGTTACTTGCAGGCAAGGAAGATTCCAAAGGAATGATAAACTATGAGGAATTCAGTAAGTTTGTCATGTCCGGGTGAACTGCTTGATAAAGTGAAAATTCAGATAATTTTCCACGAACAGACGAACAGAAATGACTTAGGTCTTTGTCTTTACTCCTATGGCAATACTGTACTATTTTTGAGTTTAGTGTTAATGACTGTTTTGCTACGTGCAAGAACAAGTTGGAAAACCTTAAAGTATTGACTTGATGTAGCTTTATAATAGGATTTCTGATACCGGCAAATAATATACGAAATGTATTTTAGTATTGTCTGAAATTTTACCGTTTTTAACCCAACTTTTATTACTTTACGTACGAGCTAAGCTGGGTTTTCAGTTTGGGATGGCGAAGGGAGCAATTGACAGATCTTAACATTTTGGTTAATTTGCCAATTTTTTACAAAAAGTTTTCAAATCGTAAGGGCTACTTAGAGAGATTCCAATTTTCAAGATTTTAGTTTAAATTTTGGGTGGAGTCCGTTTCCTGCTTCTCCTTCAGGTTTCTATACTCAATGGCAGGGCACCCGGTTTCATTATTTTTAGCGACAACTGAATGAAGAACTAAAAACCGGCCTGATATGCCGTGATAGAATTTCTATTCAGTCAACAGCCAAATGGAAACTAGTATTACCACAGAAGTAACAAATGAATCAAAACCTCATCATGGATCTGCGGATTACTGTACAAATGAACTCCGTAAACTGTGTATTCAACCGGGAACAGAGGTTAAATTTGGTTTTCCTTTGTTTGTGCGAGAAGACTACAGACCACAGATGATCCACTTATTCCTATAGGCTAACAGCCTTACTATCAACTGAACGGGACATTTTGTTGCTGAGCTTAGATTTTGAGTGGATGTTGAAGTTTTTTGCATAAATGAACCATTAAGAAGATGAAGCATCCATCAGTCGTTCTTGTGTTTCGGACGGCAACTGGAAGAGTTGGCAAACAGTAAAGAGCTCAAGATCCGGTCAACACGATACCAGAACGAAGTCGTACTGTCACCAATGTAAAACAGTACGAACATGCTCACGCAAAGCCGGTTAATTGGTAGTGCGGTCACGATATCGTGCGCGTTTAGAGTTACGGATTCAAGTCATTCTGGTTAGGATTACAGTATTACACTATTTCGTACCAGCATCATCTGATCGCAAGGCATATACCGCCGTAATGTTTTCGCTACGGTTTGAAATCGTACTGTTAACTGGTATCGTGTGAACAGGGTCTAAGTACCCAACGTTTTTTGAATTTATCATCGGAGGACATCAGAGGACGTATGATAAACTTAAAGAACAGATGTTGGCGTTTTAGGCTTTAACGTTCTCTTTAGAATGTGGAAACGCTTTCGATGAATTTCGAGTGTAGAATGTTGAAGACGTTTTTGATGTTCACTTTCGTTGTCTTATACTGAAACATAGCACCTGTTTCTTTAGCTTTCCACAGTGGCGTAGCATCGATGTGTAGGCGGAGTGTGTGACAATCCCAAGTTTTTGCTCTACTCATCTACTGGTCGGTAAAATGCGAGTCGGTGAGTAATATCTGGTGTCCGCTCGCAGAGGCTGTGGGTAACAACGTTTGAAAAATGAAAATTGCTATGTTTTTTACAAATTCGTGAGAGCAAAATTATGAATTATCTTTGTAATAATGTCCCTTCAATATCTCTGCGCACAGTAGCCCACGAATCCCGGCCTGCTGGGAATATCAGTATCGACGGCGCATTTGACCCGTATTTTGACTCATACATTGGTAAAATCAGGCGACCCCCGCCACTCAAAATCGTCACTCCTCGCAACTCACTCTCCACTAACCTTTAGTATCCCAACGTTTTTTCCGGAAATTGCTCTCCTGCGTGTTTTCAATTGTTTTTTATTGTTGATATAGATAATTTATGCGCACAAAGGTCGCTCAAAAAAGTGCGCGACCGGGCACTGAAATTTAACTAAATAATCCATGTCTCAATTTCCTGATTTGTTATCATGGCCACAAATTCCCCAACCTTGAAAAAAAATTATGTCTTGGGACTGTCAGCTAGTGTTGAGCGAACGGTATCTATGTAACAAGCATTTTTCGAATTTAGCCAAATCGGAGAAGTAAACAAATTCCCAACGAAGCCAGGTGAATAATCAGACATGGTTTTAGGCTAATCTGGCTTGAAAAGTTTTGAACGTAACTTACAAAACTATCGTTCATGACCCAACGTTTCGACCCTCCTGTCTAGTGTCTTCATCAGGGGTGATTGATCTGAACATGAGGTCCTTATTTATATCCTCAGATCCTTCAGATCAATCACCCCTGATGAAGACACTAGACAGGAGTGTCGAAACGTTGGGTCATGAACGATAGTTTAGTAAGCTACGTTCAAAACTTTTCAAGCCAGAGTAGCGTAAAACCATGTCAAATCAGAGAAGTTATGATAACAGCGTGAGAAAGTTGAAAGGTTAATCGACTGTCAAACTTATGTTGAAAAATTCTGACGTTTCGAGCATAGTCAATGGAGATATGGTCTGGAAACTCGGCAAATTTCAAAGTTCTTATAATAAGCTTCGACTTTATGTTGGTACAGTCCTCACCGAGCACAAATCTTTCGTTTTAACCTCGTTAACATTTAAACAGCATGGTTGAGCGGTTGAGCCCGAGAGCTGTCATTGGATGATTGCTCTATTATACCAAAAATACGTTGTTCTCACCGTGCACAAGTTTGTATAAAAGTGAACAAAAAGATAGAACAAAGACTTTCTCAGAGTTTCCAGACCAGATCTCGAGCAAAGGCCTTTGGGGGAATAAAAAAACGTTGAAGGCATTATTAGTGTTCGCTTTCTTGGTCTTATGTGAACAGTTTTATTTGAAGACGACATTGTCAATGAAACAAAGCGCCCGTTTCTATAGCTCTCCAGTAACTATACAGGGTGTCCCAAAAAAAGTGACACCACAGAAATTATCCTATTATTATAATTTGAATGCCTGAGCACTATGCTAAACCCACAGGTGCATAAGCTTCTGCTTCTGGAATTTAAAATAACTACTATTACCATAAAAGTCAAATTACAAGTAAATCATACGATCAATTGGTGTAACAATAATGGTTCAATTGGCTACAGAACAACCGAATGTAACCGCAGTGCAAAACGTATTTATTCGTTTTGCTTGCTTGGGCGTTAAAATATTTGGACGAAGCGAAAACGTTTTAAAATGCTTAAATGTAAATACAATTTTATTAAATTCCCAGGTGTCTAATCACGCGCGTTTAAGAGCGGTTTAAGAACAATGAGATAATTTCTATAGTGTCACTTCTTTTTTGGGTCATCCTGTATAGTCCTTGCCTTTTTTCCCTGGTATGTTATTATGGCCACAAATTCCCTATCCTTTAAAAAAAACTGTGTCACAGGAGTACACTGACACGATACTCGAAAGGCTTTATTTTCAAAATGTGTTCCTCGATTTATTACAGTTTGTTCAATTTGTTTTATGCCATTACATCTCGCTATTGAGCCTCGCTCTGTCGATAAAATATCGCACATTTTCAACACAAGGCATCTTGGTACCAGTTATACCGAGGCTATTGGTGATCCGTGATTTCGATTCTGAGGCGCATGTTCCAGAGAGAGTTTGTGTCAGTCAAGAATTCACATTTTTCACGATCAATTAACTTCTTTGAATGGACTAAACGCTTCAGTCGTTGTTCAATGGTGCAATATTCAAATTTTCACTGGGCTTGTTTTCACCTTGAGGTGAGCATCTGAAAAGTGGTGTTTGAGGATAGGGAAAAGATTAAAAAAAACACGAAAAACATAAATACTTTGAGTGAAAGGTACTCGTCATGATGAGGAGGGATAAGGTAACCGAAATGTTTCATACAAAGGTGTGATAAAAGGTAGGGAGAGTTTGGAAGATATACACGTGCTGTTGGAGAGGTTGTGTTGACATTTCATCGAGTGAATCTTTCCTGTCAAGGATTTGAACGGCTAGCAAAACCAGAATGACTGATTGACTGCAATTTTTGTCAGTTGTACACTTGAGTGTTTAGTGCCACAGGCTAACGTCTTCCAAGAGTTTCCAATTTTTACAAGTTCTGCAATGTGGTAAATGAGATAACTCGTAAGTACACTCATTTTTTTTTTTCAGTTCTCCAGAGTTTTTTCAATTTATTGAGTACATGTGTATCGTATCCCGTTCTGTTAGTTAATTTAACAATTTTAAGAAGTTGATTCAAGTTCGGCGAAGCCTAGTTCGAACATCAAACTTTTCATGTGCCATATATGATAGAAATGAGCATAAACAGAGAATTTGGTGTGGCGAGTGAATTATCGTTGGCAATTTTGCCACCAACTCGACGGGATGTATTTGTTATCGCTCAGCTGCTGCAGGTGCATCTGTTCATCGCATATATGTGGAAATCTGGAGCTGACCGTCCTTCACCTATATACCTTTCCGTAGGGCTATGCAAAAGCCCCACCATTCTTTAATACACTTATAGACCATCATTGGTGGTCCATCTCCTTCCCTCCGGAAAACAAAAGAAACCGAACGAATTGGCCTTAACTAGCACATTCTAAGACGTGAAATTGGTTATGTGCATTCAAATACTATCCAAGGGTTTCCCAAGTAACTTTACTTCTGTTCGGTCGTGCCAGTTTTCCGCGCGATATGAAATCTGGAAATGCATTAGTCGCATTTGTGAATGGGTAATAACACTAAAGTGCGTAGTCAGTTATTAGTTGTAAACGAGAAATCTTTGTGTGCAGCTTCTGGATTCATTCCAGGGTTAATTTGATCAAGTTCCATGATCAAACTACTACCTTATTTATTTTTGAGAATTAATGCAAATCTATTTGTTTTCTATTCTGTTTGTTTTCTACTTGAATGCTCTTTCAATGCAAATTCGAAGAAGAATATTAATGTAAAGTACAGTACTGAGCGTAGTTAGTGAATTAGGAGTTACATCTACCAGTTTATGAAACAAAGTTTTCAAAGCGTCCTCGATGATTGGCTGAAAGCTCGAGTTTCGAAAGCTTGAGAGCAGTACAACATGGAAAAGCTCACGACGTTACTGACGCTATCCTGATTAGTTAACAGAACTTACGCTTTCACGACAGTGAAACACAAGTGGGCTATTTTATGGAAGAAATTAAACTAAAGTTTTAACTGTGCTTCCATCAAGTTATGGAACCATTTGTTTGCCAGTGGCGAACATGTTAGTTATTTGTCCTTTAACTGTTAATAGACCACTTTGCAGATACCTACGTTCCTAGTGTATGACGGGTAGATCCAGTCCACTCAGGACGCAAACGGACAAACTTAATGTCATTACAACTTCAAATTACGCGCCAAAGTTGTCCTTTTGACCCTTAGAGATCATATAAAACTAGACTAGGGCATGGGAGCTAAAAATTGATCAAACTCAACATCGCCATCCTCGGTAAATTGAGGGGCAAATTGGTTGTCTCTTGGCGCTTTGCTGTCTCTTCGAGAGTTTACGTTCGCAAGTTTACCCATAATTCTCGTTCACGAATTTACTCAAAAATATCACTCAATTTGTCAAGAACGGTTCGTGTAAAAAAAAATCCCGCTTTTTGCCTTAATTTTTTTGTATTCAAGAGACAAAAGTGAAGTGGTTTGACATTTCAAGAAACAAAGTGTAGTCAGCAGTAAATGACAGGCAGTAAATAATTCACACTACACTAGAATGATCAGATAACCCAATCTGCTTTGTGTTGGAACCGAAAGAGTTAAAAAAAAAAAAATAATAATAACCCTGTTTACAAAGAAAACCGTCGACACGAGTCCCATGGAATGACCCCAGTAGTCTAATGACACGACCTGATGTGTGTTATCACTATTAGGAATTCCGATAATCAACAGCTAGAATTCTCACACTATTTAAAGCAAAAACTGTCTGATTTAGTTTAACCATTACAATTTCTTTGCGAATCATACAATGAAGATGTTGATTATATATTCATGTCGAAACATACATATACGTTGACAAACCTATAACTTCTCAAACGCATTAATATTTCGTAAACCACAAACAAAGATAATTAACACTGCAGTGAAGAGCTCGAAATCAGAGAAAGACTTCATATAAATTGGTTTAGCTCTCATCTCAGTTTATCGGACTCCTAAATATGGGTCCGTTTGAGAAACTAGTTCAAGCACTTGTAACAGGCTTGTCCTCCGATTACAGAACGCTTCAAAGATCGTTCAACTGCTTCTCGGATTTTTTTATACGGAGGAAGAACTCAGTGGTACATGAGCTACTACATGTAAATATATCTTTTACTACACTTCCAGTCACATTTCTGCACCTGAAACAACGTTTCTAATCATTAACTTAAATAATTAAAGAAGTAATGTAGACTGCTTCATTCAATCCAATTATAACATTTCAATTGTACTATGCCGCGACTTTAAAAGATTGGAATGTAGTTATCGATTTTCGCCTTGTTCCTCTGAGCAATACACTCAGCAATCCATATGATATTTCGACTTTCTTGTTCCTTCAGTTTCACAAAGGCGTAGAAGACACCAAAATGAAATTGCCGCTCGAAAGCAAGAGTATTCAATTTGACTTCGTACTCGAAAAACCTGTCCTCGAGGGTCTTTTCGCCAGGATTGGTACCAGCTCCATCAAATAGTCGTTTGTAGTCCTACGTAAAAAGGAGGGAAGACAGCATTTAATGTTTGCCTTTGATATAAACTGGTTTATCAAAACAATCCATAGTTTGAAAAAAATAGTGATCGTATATAGCAAACGGGCCCATTTTTTAGCAAAGACTGTCAAATGAGGCAATTTCTCTAACAAGTTTGACGCTAACGACGCCTTCCTTCAATCGAATTTTCATTCAGACCATAAAAAGAAATTATATTTAAAAGAAATCGAAGAACTCAGTGCCCCACAGACGACGCCATGAAGATGATTTTACAGGTCTTCGAGAGAGGTAGAAATGAGGGTTTTAAGCCGTCTGAAACCTGACCACGCTTGCGTCTTCAAGGCAAAGGCCCAACAAACGTTTATGTAAACTCAACCCGCATGTTTAGGGTGTGCAGTGTACTTTCGAATTCTCCCTAACTCTTTCAAGCTTTCGTATCGGGTTTATTTAAGTAAAAAACACGAACTCTTTCCCGGCGGGCACCTATCCCTTTGACGAATAAAATCTGCTGGCGTTAAGTGAGTAAAACAGAGCTTTTTAGAAGGGAGAAATTCAAGGACTTTTCAAGGCCACCTATCAAGGAATTCAGGGAAATGGGTTGAGGGTATATGAAGTGCAAATTAAGTTTTTCTTATATGAAAGAACTGTTGAAATTATAGTGAATGTCTTTTACACTTTTTTCACTTCGTTCTTGCAATATTAAGATTTATTTGGTATGTAAATTACACCTTGCTTACATCATAGTGTATAATGAGTAATAAAACCACGCATATCTTTGAAATTATTCTATTAAATCACTAGAAGCTTTGTCTGTTTAGTGTTATGAGGCAAGTACACCCGCATTGACAGTTTCACGTGACATCATTCAATAACTTCAACACTATTGCTAATTTTAGAACAACTCATTAATCACGGCAACGTATGCAAGGTGTTATTTGGACATCAAATAAATCTTAATATGACTTAAGAAATGAGAGTGAAAAAGTTTGAAAGATGTTGCGTTATAATTTCAAGAGTTCTTTTATATAAGAAAATTAATTTTCACTTCAGATATACTTCAAAAAAGAAACTTTCAAAAGGACAGGCAAATGGTAAAAAATACAAAACAGTAACTTGGAATTGTCATTTTCGTAGCTTTAATAGCCAATAGAAGAGATAACGAAATGACTATGAGAAAGCAAACTCGTCAGAACGCTGAAGAAATTCTCTCCTTCAAAAAGTTATGACTAAATCTTGTCAGATGTGACATAAAAACGTAATGGAGATTTCATTAATTAAATCAAGGGTTTTCAAATCGTTCAACTTTTCTTTTTTCGTTACGATCATATGAGAACAGGCTTAAACGGGTCACTTGTTTACGAACTGCATTCAACATTCAACTTTATTCATAGTTCAGTTTTGCTTACAGATACCGTGCCTAGGTCGGGGAGAACTAAGGTTCAGGGGTTCCAATTGGAAGATGACTGGCGCCTAAAATACTATGAGGGCAAAGAGAAACGCGAGGTAACACTTTCGAAAACAAAAATAACTACTTAAACTCCTCTATAGAAAAACCATAACCAGCCGACAATTTTAAAAAGTAAAGTATAAAACATAATCCGAAAATTAACATCTTGAAACTTGAG
>JBAHVQ010000045.1:346867-360023 GCA_036872915.1 Nanipora kamurai
GGCACCAAAATGGGCACATTAGTGATTTAATAATTCTTGTGACATAAAAGAATCAGAAAATATTTGAAAAGTAAAATGTTGCCGATACACTTTGTACTAGAGTGTCCAGTCATACCAAGGACAGTATAGACATTCGGGGACAAAAATCTGTCCTATCGCTAAAGAGTTTTAACACATATAACAACTTGAAAGCGTGTCGGATCCTCCCTACGTAGGAAAGAAAATGCTGGTGGGCTTAAACAATCCGAAATTACCACTGATGCATTTTCCTTTCCATCTCGCAAATTTGTTTGAGGGATGGATTGGTTTTCCAAAATCTTATGTACTGAACTCTTTCGTGTCCGAGGACTTTCCCCTTGACGAGTAAAATCGTCTGGCGTTAGCCAGAACTTAAATACTAAAGTCTCCATAGGTCACTGAGGACCTATACGGACAGGAAGGAGTCAATACTCGATACACGGTTATCCAAAATTATGATATTTAGTTGTGAAATACAACTACACAAGGAGCAATACATCAGTCGATGCTCGCCAGCACGTTCCTGGTCCGAATCCGAATGCCTTCGACTCGATACTGGGAATTTTCAAGAAGGGTGACAAAGTAACTTACTCGGTCTTTAGCAAGGTAAGATAATAATATATCTTTATGGAATTTAAGCGGCACTGTCTTAATCCTAGTAATATTAATCCCGGAATATTCCGGGATAAACGCATACATGTACTCCACGCAGGACATATAGCGCTATACATAGGGTAAACAACTCAGCACTACTGGGGGTAAGTTTGTTTATGCATTATTATAGAGATGAAATATAAGATAGGCTTCCATATCAACAGATCTGTTGGATAAACGCTTGACATGTTGTGAGACTTTTGAAAAGCAAACAAATTTAAAATACTGACCTCCGGCTATTACCCTTTTTCTCATATTTCACAACATCCAGCGCATATATAAACATTGAAAATCGTTTTGCATTTGATTTATTATGGTATAAACTTACCGTTTCACTGTGCAATTTCGCGAATTTAATGGGCAAATACCCTGTTATTTACCATCCGTTGATACCCAATAAATTGTAATAACCCAATTTAAAATCCTCATATTGCCAATTGACCAATCAGATCTTTCAAGTATACTAAATGCTCAACACTAATCTGGTTCATGTGGAGCTTGTTAAATATCAGACGACCAACTAACGTTCGTCAAGCTCAGAAAAACGCTTTCTGAGCTCCAAACGGGAATCGAACCCGCAACCTTCTCACCGGTCAATCGGTCATCAGAAGGTTACGGGTTTGATTCCTGTCTGGGGCTCAGAAATCGTTTTTCTGTGGTAACGAGCTTGACGAACGTTTGTTGTTCGTCTTTCAAGTATTTCATTAACTTTTAAGTTTTATCAATGATGGACCAAAGCTGAGCTAAATTACGAATTAGATAACACGCACTTGTTTTTTTATAAGTAATATTAAAGTGAAACTTCGAACCACTCTCGTTCATTATCTTTGCATCGAAATATTAAGGTGAGTTCACATCAGCGGGAGTCGAAGTGGATTTGGACAGAGATTTCGCTGGGGTGATTGGGTGAACGCAACCGGACTGGATTCGGACTGGATTTGGATTGGATTGGATTTGGACTGGATTTGAGTCCATCCGTTTGATCACGAGATGGTCTGAGAAAGGACTGAAGTTGGATTCGAGCAAGTGTGAACGCAGTTGGACTGGATTTGGAGTTGAAAGGACTATATCTTTCTTTCCCTCTCTCAACATAGCACAATTAATGGAAGTCCAAACCCAGTGTAAACTGGTTGTGTGAACACAACTACAGCTAGTTCAGTTAATTTCCCCAAATCCATTCCGAGTCCGCTGGTGTGAACGCATCTTAAAGTAATAGATAAAGCATGCAAATATAATAGATAAAGCAGCCGATGTGTATCTGATCTGTATCTGATTTACAAGGCGAGCTGCAAGCGAGCCGTAGCAAATAAAATACAGATCGGATGCGAATGCTTTAACTTACTTATCAAACGGACGCAACTAAATAGCCATGTTTTCAAACTATTTTTCAAGTTGGAGTGATTTTAACTTAGTAACTTGAGGAAAAAGTTTAGGTAAATCAAGGTGAAATCTCTTACCGATTTGCAGATATTGATTGGCTCCTACTTGTCCGTATAGGTCCTCAGTGACCTATGGAGACTTTAGTATTTAACTCTGGCTAACGCCAGACGATTTTACTTGACGTCCAGGGGACAGTCCTCGGACAGAAAAGAGTTAAACATTCATTTCTTTTCAATTTTCCTCATGAATTATTAATGACTTTGATAATGTTAAATACAAATTGGCAAAAGGGCACGACTTTGTTCACCATTTTTTTGTTAATTTAATTTATGCAGGACACATGTTAATCACAGTAATTTATTACTGAAATGTCTATTCTGTTAAAACACTCGATAATAATAATAATAATAATAATAATAATAATAATAACAATAACAATTATAATCAGTACATTAAATATAATAATCAGTACAGTAAATATAATAAAATCAGTACAGAGAGAATTTTGACTGAGTCAAAAGAGAAACTTTGCTTTTTTCCCGTCTTTTTTGATTACGTTTCCAGCGCAATAGTTCTTTCATTAATAGGAACATTTTTGCGTCTGGAGAAATGGATCGACACATACCCCTATGTAGAGAGGCAACTTTATTCCCATAAAAAGATCATTTTTATCTCAATATAAAAAACTTGTTTATCCCCAGACAAAGGGCGATTTATTTCTCCCCTAAAACGAACATCTTGATTCCCACAAAAAGGGTATTTTTATTTCCAAATATAGGACACTTTCGTCAGCAGATAAGATACTTTCATCTAAGGAAAATCGTTCTTTTCATGGTGTATTGGCACAATCTCTTAATGTTTAATATGAAGTCAGTTTTAAATGAATAAAATGAAGTAACAATATCTACATTATCACTGGAATTGACTGTCCTGACTTACATCAATTAATGCTTAATATATTCTGTGGACAGTTCAAGTTTGAAAGTTTATTTTTGAATACATAATTGTTTTAGATTATAAAATTAAAACTAAAGGTAGTAAAGAGCATACTTTTCGCATTTTATAGAAGAATGAATATTGCTGATTGATAATACTGTCAAAGTTGGTTTATGGAGTATTTCGTTCTAGATTAACGAAAATTACGAGGAAGCTATTTCTCTTACTGAACTCTTTCAAACCGAAGAAGCCCTTTAGAAATTTATTCTGTTTCTGGTTTGCGCCAGACAATTTTATCAAACAGAGGGGGATGTTTCATGATTAAGTGGCGACAAGTTGTCTTTATCGAACCAGCATGCCACATGCAAACAAAGGAATTTACAGTTTTGTATTGCACGGACATTTTCTCAATCAAAACGGCCTTAGAATTGATATTTGGCGAGAGTTATGCGTCATGCTATGTAAAGTTTGTAGAACATTACATTTTATTTTAATGCTAATTAACACTCAGTTAATCCTTGTACTCAGTTGTCTTTAGTTTTAATTAATTAAAATTGGAGTGTTGCTGTCTTGCGTGATTTCTAACAGTTGCTTCGTATATATGACGAGAGCCAACGGGCCGTTGGCAATTGCTTTGATGAAGACTTGAGTCGACAGGTCGAAAGGTTAGCATTAAAATAAAACGTGGTGTTCCACACACTTTACGTGGTATATCAGTTATCACCATGTAAAACTTCAGAAGAGTTATGCGTCATTTTTGTCAAAAATAGGATAATTGGACATCACTTTTGAAGTCAATGTGCTAAAATTCTTGTAAAAGATGGCTTAATCACCTCAAATGACCTAATTTTGGTAAAAACTGTCCATGTTTTTTCTTTATATTATTTAAACTCTGTTAGTATTTATGGATACGATGTATTTTACATGTTTTGCAGAGTGACTGGTCCGGTCCACTTCAGGACGTGGCGTAACTGGACTGGGAGTTAACGAGGTAGCGAGACGTCCCCTTTGCAAGAGGCCTTATGCATGTATACCGTGGTAGCGGCAATGTTTAGGCGACATTTCCAAAAACCACTTGGATTCACAGCTTGGAAAATGCTAAAAATCGCCTTGATGGTGCCTTTCTGTTACCCTCAGGCTCCTACACTTGGAAATTCCTGCAGGTTGCGCACTTACACTGTAAGGGCGTTCCAAACTGTTTTGTTCCGAAAGACGATGTTTTCAAATACGACTGAGCTGCGTAAAGCAAACCAGTTCCAGTTTAATTGTACGTAAAATTAGTGGTTAATCGGCATCCCCCGCATTTCATTTCACATTTAATCTACACTGTGAAATGGTATCCCCTTAGTAAATTAAATCGTGGGAGAATGACATTATTTTGTATTTGACACTTTTCAAGGTGGCTGCCATTCCCCCAACTAAAATGGTGATAGAATCGCATTAGCCCGTGTTTGAAATTTCGCAACATGAATTCGATCGCCCCAGCAACGAGAGTAGAATGGGAATATTCCATCTGATAATAGTCAACATTACTTCTCCCCAGCAAAAATAGTGGGAGGTTTGAATTTCCTGTAGATAACATCACCTAGGTAACAGCTAAACTGTAGCATGCGGAAATTTGAAGTGGACCAGCTAAGATTTTGTTGCATATGTTTTCTTCACCATAGAATAGCTGTCCTAATTTTAAATCTAGGTAGTGATGACTGTTCTCCTCTGTCTCTATATTGTAACCAATTAGAGAATAACTGGTTTGTGGTACAGTTTACTTGTCAAAGGCAGAGATGTGGCAGTGAAGGAGTTAAGTAGTCTTGAAGTCCAACATTTAGGAGTACAAGCGTGAAACTTTGGATACTTGAGTAAATTCTTATCCCTTGTAAATTGTATATAAATTACTGTAAAACCTAAAATGTTTGATAAACTCCTTCACTGCCACATCCCTCCCTTTGACAAGTAAAATCTTCTGGTGTTAGCCAGAGCAAAATAATACCTCTGTGGTAGGAAAGGAGTTTAGTATTGAATTAGTTCATGCCTTGTTTTCACTATCATTTGTATCCATGAATCTTGTATGTAAACCAGGAAAGAATTATTCCACAGAGGATAAAAATAGGAAAAGTTGGTGAACACTTCTGGGTTCCAAAACATGTGCATTTTTGCCATCTTAACAGGATTTCAAATTAATTTAATCCAGTGCATGGGTGACCTACTGCATAGAGTTTAGTTAGTGTCTCCATTATACTTAGATCCCTCAGCAAAATTTTCTCCAGTCAAAAAAAAGTTACCTTAGTCAGAGTTTGGATTAGGAGGGAGGAAAAAACAATCTGCAAGTTCTTTCCTCAAATGGATGTTTTAAGGAGATTTGCCACCTGTCTGTAGAGAAGTCTGGAACATCAATTTGAAATGTGATGTGCATTTTTTCTTAGTATGACCAACTGGAAACTGTTAATTTAAACCCTGTTAGTATCAGGCTACAAGAATGTTGTCCAGTTTGACTTTAGCAAACACACCAGATTTTCTTTGGGAATTTTTGTTTCCCCCTGTAGTAGCAATGGACCTAAGAGGGTTCTCTTATAGGGACTCAGGGAAGAAAGTTTCCACATAACTGTTTAGGTTATCCCATACAGAGGTACTTTGCCATTCTTTTACATTTTAAGATATACTTTCTCTCACTTTTGCCTTTTCATTATATGACAGCATGGTTTAGTTCTCCATGGATAATTCTGGGATTACTGGACAATCACGAATTAATATCCAGGGGCAATTCATATTGCAGCCCTATCCCACATCCTCCAACATTGAATATTATCAAATACTAATCTGTGAATATATTATAGAACTTTGATAATCTCTTTCTCATTAATAGAAATTATTTATTTATGGAAGAGATAAGCATTTGAAAATCTTGAAATAGATTTTCATTGCTGGCACAGTTTAACTAGGAAATTAACCTTTACTACAACATTAATATCTGACGTCGAATGGCTGTTTCAGACAGCTAAGTGAAATTGTTTTCCAGCTTTAATGAACTGAATGTTTGTTCCAAGAACAAACAAATCAGTCCATGCAGCTCTTCTTGCCCACCAATCACCATGACCTTGTCCAAACATGTATCGTAGTGACAGCAATTTGGTGTCAGGTTTATGTATTGTTAATTCGAATAGATGTTTCACAGATCACAGATTTCAGAGAATTACAATTACAGTTCGAGATGAACATAATTCATCTGGAAAGAATCAGGACTTTGAGCACTAAATAATAGAACGAAACATAGAATTAGTCCAAACTAGCAGTAGCAAGTCCCAAATAAGGACTTATCATCACTACCATTATTTATAAACACTGAACTTGAGTTTAAAATTGCACGCGAATTGCAATAATATAAATAAGAATAAGCTGATAAATAAATCTAAACCCCAGCATTGAATAAATTATTTTCATAGAATCGTGAATAAAGAATATCCCTGGTTTATTAATAAAATGTAGAAAACCACAAAACTTAAGGAGATAAATATGTTAACAAAACCAGAACTTCCGGATACGATCTTCTTGCAACAACTATGACCAAAATCATTTCCAACTAGAAATCGAAATAAACGCCAATCCTCTCTATCTAGGTAGCTAAATACCGAAGTACGGGAAATCAAAAAGTAGAAAGTTCATGTTAAATTAAACAACTAGACAGACATCCTTGATATTTCAAAGTGCCTCGAAGCAGAAAGCTTATCGCGCTCTCGCGAGATAAGCGCGAGTAGCATGCGAGATAGTTGGGCTAAAAATACTTTGAGGACGTTCTGATAGATTATAGACAATAACATTAGAGACTGTATGTATTCAGAACAAAATTGTAATCTCACGCCAGGGAAGACATCAACTGATCACAGAAATTGGCAAAGTGGGAATAACAACTTAAACAAACCTTGATATCTCACAAAACAGAGGATTGTAATCTTCCATGCATTCTGTGTTGGCGAAACCAATGGCTATTCTAAATCGAAGACGATGTTCCAGGAAAAGTTTGTTGCGCAACAACTGATAATGGAGTGATTTTATCTCATTCTTTGAAATATCAGATAAAATGGGAGATTTTCTCGCACTTTTTGAAAATATTTCACTTTTTGCTTTCAGAACTAGGGGGAAAACCCAATGTTCGTTGTCTGTTGGGTAGTCTGGGAAGTTAAAGGGAACGACGGGATTCATACCCGACAAGATCGTAAAAATGCAAAAGACGGGCCACCAATGAGGAGGCGCAATTGAACAATGTCTGGATAGTATCACCAGGTGTTTTCTCAACTTAAATTCAAATTTGCAGAGGGCGAAGCTAACTGATGGCTGTGAACAGATGCAATGCTTGCTTTTCTTTCTTTAGCTTGGTGTTGCTAACTTGGCGATTAATTTGTCGAATATCTTGCAGCCGAAAATCAGGCGCTGTGAGGAAAAAAAAATAACAGCTTTAGCAGTTCAGTCCGCAAAATCCCCTACCTCCCCAACTAGCTCGCAGAACCTTAGTGTGTAAGTTGCATAGCAACTGAAAAATGCTCCAAGATTATCAATTTTTATCTTTCCTCAAACAGCTTAGCAGGATTGTAAAACGGTTCTAATTGCCAGCCTGTTTCGCGCTTTAAAAAGTTTGCGACAACGTTCGTAGCAAGCTTTCGTTCTTTCGTTCAGACATTTCGAACGAACTCGCGTTGCTCGTTTTGTTCCCCTGTGTTAGATCGCTTCTGTGCTCGACCCAATATTTAACTGACAAAAAATAGGCTAAGGCGATTTAAACAAAAAATATAAATAATCATTAAAGCAACAAAGAAGTTTAACCCGGAAAATGCACATTTTCGTAACTGTTGCAAACACGAGGGTAAAGATATCTTTGGTTCGACTTAGCTAACATCTCATCAAATTTGACGTGCGTGTGTGCCAATAAGCTTGGAGGCCTAGGTATTTTAAATGTGTAAACTTGGGTGGCGTTGTCGCTGGCCATGCAGGGGCCTTACATCCTTCGCAAATTTTCTTTAAAGTTGCTAGCACAAGTACCGCTTCCGTAAAGCGATGGCAAATTTGAGGAGTATTTTTTAATTTCCAACCGCAGTTTTTTTCAGTTGTTAAATATATTCGATCAACTGTATTTGCTATTTGAAAACTTACAGTTTGCTTTCAGCATTAAGGCCGACTCAACCTATCAAGTTTGTGTCATTATTGTTTTAACAAAGGCCGAAAATAGCCAGAGCGACCTAAAAATAGAATTAGCAGTTGGCATGCGCTGTTGTGTGATACTGTGATCGCTGGTGATATGCAAAGTGGTTCAGTCTGCTGAACTCCGCTGCGTATTCACTCTCTTTCCAAGCGCGTGCAAACGCAAGTTTTATTCTAGAAGACTGCTTATTTGAGTAGGCCTCTTGCTGAATATTTGGGTTGCATTTCGATAGAAAACTGCGGAGTAGTTTTCCATATTTCACGACGAAACGAAGCGATCTGCCTCTTCTAATCATGTGGCTGTATATTATATTGGCCGCATACAATCAACCCAACCAGCCATGCGCAGACACACCCTGTGGCCTGTGAACGACGACGGCTTAGGTTGCCCGTCTCAAACTTGCCTTCATCTAGGAACAGAAAGTTTTTACTCAAAAGTACGACGGGGGCGTTCTCCTCTCTTTCTAGTCGCACTTTTAGTGCGATGGGGTGTTTTGGGAGTTCTTACACAGAGCAAGAAAAGGAGGAGAAAAAGAGGCAGAAACACAACAGCAAGGAGATCGAAAAACAGTTGAAAAAGGATAAATTAACATTTCGTGCCACACATCGCCTTCTCCTGCTTGGTAACATAACACATCTTCAACGTTCACTGATGTTTTGTTGACCTTACAAGTCGGCTGTGGTTTGGATTTAGGACGACGAGTAATATGCTTTCTTTCTGTTTGTTAAGGGGCTGGAGAATCGGGCAAGAGTACGATTGTAAAACAGATGCGAATCCTTCATGTTAATGGATTCGACGAAGTGTAAGTCTTTCTTTCGTCTCCAGATTTTGTGAACGTTTGGCAGTCGTTGCCCTGCGGTGGCAAAGACAACACATTAATGTTCAACGAGCTCTGTTCACTTCTTCAACTGTCATTCCGGTTCTGTGTTGTCGTATTTTAGGGAAAAGAAACAAAAGGTCGAAGATATCAAAAGAAATATTAGGGATGCAATATTGGTACGTAGGCAAATTAGTCTGTCCTATTTATACTGTGATCGGCTTGGAACGCTGCACACAGCAACTTAATCATTCTTCTTCCTCTTTATCCCTTCTAAGCTACGTCTGTTCCATTTCTAGACGATTACAGGAGCTATGAACACATTAACTCCTCCAGTTAAGATAGGGGATCCAATGAATCAGAGCCGAGTGGACTACATACACGAAGTAGCAACGGCAGCGGATTTCGATTATCCGCCGGTAAGTTCTTCCTTGTATTTCGTTATTTCTATCGTGTAAACGCATACTTTTACTGGAAAATTCGATTTTCCTGATGTTGAGCTAGATTTTGAGGTCAGAACTACGTTCGAGGTTCGCTTGGCAAACGAGCTGTAGCTAATTCAAATGCGGGTTGATTTGTTTCTCGCGAGCTTGTTGTGCTCCGACCATAGCGACACGGCTGTTCGAAGCGACAGTCTTTGTTTCCTATCGAAATGTGTTTCAATTAACCGTTTAAGAACAAGTCATTTCCCTTACAGGAGTTTTTCGATGGGACCATAATTTTATGGAAAGATAGTGGAGTACAAGAATGTTTTGAAAGATCCAACGAATATCAACTCATTGATTGTGCACAGTAGTAAGTGAAGTTGTATTTATCAGAAAAAAACTCTCAGTGAATTGGCTTCGAAGAGCAAGCCGACATGATTCAAATTTCATGTCGGCTCTTTTCGTAAGCCACCAGGCTTCAGCCTTCGCTGTTATTTGCTTGTTAATGTAGTGTGGACGGTTTCACTGAGGTTTCTTGTCTGTAATAGTTGATCTTGACGTTGGTGGCTTGTAAAACCCATTGTGTTTACAAATTGACAAACCCAGGCAAAAATGGCAGACTCGTTACAAAAATACCTAGTGAATGAGAAGCGCCGAACGAATCTTCGAACTAGGCGTTCTGCCTAAAACATAGTAGTTTTGTTATGTATGAATGTTTTATGGTCTTTAGTTCCCTGAACAAAGCCATGCAGTACATCGGTAAGCCAAGCCTAGCGGGTTTTTCCTCCCAATGGAGTTCCCTTGCTACCTTATGCCTGTAACAGGCTCCATCGACAGACGTTTGTTTCTCCTTTTAATTCATTTGTGTTGATAAATCATGCTCGTCGAGCTACGTTTCTGCATGTGGCCGGGGTGTCGAAGGTTTTTTGATGTTTCTTTAAATTCTAAAAGTGTTCAGACGGTCACTGGGCCAAACATTGGCGGTTTCACGATAGATCTGCTTTTCTAATTCTCCCTAATACCTTCTTCATATTTAGTCACAGTGCTTTGGACAAGCTCTTCAAAGTTACATGGCCTTAAAATGTCCCAGCGGCCAAAATCTGCCGTGATTCTCATTGGAGAATTGTCGAAAGCAATTCTGGTTATGTTTTGCCACTTGTCCCCTCAATGGCGAGAGCTTTGCCTTCTGTTGGTCCAGCCAAGACTTCGTTTATCTCCATTACGCTGCTGTTGCTATTTTGAGGTCTTAATTGCTTAGCCAAAAGGAAACGTAAAACTGTTTCAATAAGCTGCTCGCATTGCCTGCCTCTGCACAACTCGTCAAAAAAAACAACAGCTTCCCTGGTGCCGATAAATTACTCTTAGTAACAGAGGGGAAAAGTGGTACAGTCATATTTTCCCCATTCGAGGGAGAAATTCTTATCCACGAAAACTGACTAATTATTAAACTTAATATGAAAGTTTTGGGTTGGGAAAATAAACGTGGCAAGAAATTATTTTTTTATCATTGTTTTTTTGTGGAGTTAAATTTACTTTGCCTAGACATTCCACTTTATAGGAATTTTATCTGAGGTTTTTTTTTTAACATTAACCATAAAGTGACCTGAAATCATCATGGTAAAATTCAGAGTTTACTAAATGACTGCCAACAGATAGGGTGTACATAACTATTGATAAACTGGCTAGTTTATATTCAGTTTTGTTAATTTGGGATGCAATAGGATAGGAATTTTTAGAATTTTCTTGCTAAAGACATAGTTTGTGTTGTAGATCTAGGTTGTTCAACTGCTTGTGTGCTTATAGATTGTATGGTGTAAAAGCATCTGGGACTTCATATATTTTCCTTTGAATTTTTGTATGAAGAAGTGCTTCTATATTTATATCTTTTGGAGTACGTGAATGATTTGGGTCTAGTTTCAAAGATTGTAGGAGGTTTACTGTATTACAAAATATCTAGACCCCCTGAAGCTAGCTGTAGTTATATGTATAACCATATTCATAGTGGGTGAAAATAGTAAGATTGGTGGAAAGAAAGTGGTAGGGCTGTTGGTTGAAGGTATTTACTGTAGTTTATAAAAGACCTTT
Organism: Nanipora kamurai; assembly: GCA_036872915.1. Classification (NCBI taxonomy): domain Eukaryota; kingdom Metazoa; phylum Cnidaria; class Anthozoa; order Scleralcyonacea; family Helioporidae; genus Nanipora; species Nanipora kamurai. The sequence continues at coordinate 358,371 of JBAHVQ010000045.1, forward strand.
GTCTGAACTTATTTTGTTTCACACACATTAGGAAATTACCGATTTCTGAACTTTTACCTTTTTGTTTGCTGAGTTGGTCTACAAGAACATACTGTACTGCAGCAGATATGATTAAAAAATTTGCCATAAATGAGCCACCTTGAGGTAGATTTGGCTCCTAATGTCTTTTAGCAGTTAATTTGTAATTTCTAGGTAGCACAAAACCCATACTAAGCCTTGAGATAATCTGTATTGGTAGTTTGTGGATGAAGTTTAAAATGTTAAACTGTGACTTGGCATTTTTGTGGGAATAATCTTGTTACTGTTTGATAGGCGTGCTTGTTGCCAAGACATCGTACAAAAGCTGTGATACTTAGGGCCATCGTATTAATACCCAAAATTATTCCACACATTATTTCATGCTATGAAAACAAGTTGACATGTACCCTCACCTTACAATAACTTGCATTGTGATCAGAGGCTTGGTAAAACTTTGCTTTTGAAAACTTTCTAAAAAATGACTGCACACAAACATGACATTTGGGTAAATGACCAGTGTTTAAGGTAAGCATGTTGTATTTCTTGAACTTTAAAATCTAAACTTAAAAGGACGTTCTATCACATACACAGAAAAATTTCCTGGTAGGATTAATGTCAGAAATAAGATAATGCAGAGTTAAGGTCACAAAAATGTTAAATGTATTTTAGGTGTATATTTGTTTTGCATTGTTATTGCAACCATATGACTGTATGAAATTTTCTATGAGGAAAAGTTATGTGATATATTTTGCAATGTGTATTTCAGAATGACAGTCTACTTCAAACTCAACCAAGATTTTTTAGGAAAAAATGCTACATCAAGGCCAGTTACTGGGGTTAAAAACCCTTGCTTATAAATAGACACTAAAGAATGACTCTACTTATTTGTCAAGGTCTGCTAATGAGCTTAACTGCTGAATATTAATTATAAAATTTGTTTAAGGAATTAAAACCCTGGATTCTTGGATTTCCTATTAATTTTAAAAGGTCAATACCAGTATTACTACTGACAGATATCACACCATTCTTTGCTTAGCATCAGTGTTATCATTGACCCAGAATGGTGCTTTAGATTAATGCATTGACTGTGGATTTCATTCTTCATCGTATGTTTGAGAGTAAAACTTGGCTTTATATAGTCTTTGAAAAAGATCAATGGATTTTAAATCTGTGACTTCTACAAGTGTTATGCTAACAGGTATTTTTGTAAGCATAATATAAAACTGCTGCAAATATTACCACTTACTCATTTATTTACAATGTAGATTATTTTTGCCTATCAGATATAAATATAGGTGACCTTGACATTTACTCTTCTTTTGACTCTGAAGATGAGTGCCACTAAGGCCATTGAGATGTCAGTCACTTCCACCAACAGTCTCTCAAGACTACACTAACCTGGACGGCTGACTTCCACAAACCTGTCATGATTCTCCCAGGTTCAAAGCATTTGTTTTAATAATCAACCATTTCAATTTTGGAATAAAGGATTAGAGTTCATTCGTTTTAGGGATGACTTTGATTTCGACTTTATTGTGCATTTTGTAAGATATTATCTTTCATGTAGAGCTACTGTGCAGTATGGGTAACTTTGATGGTGTCAACCAAATTGTGAATCTCTAGGGTAAAGAATGG
>JBAHVQ010000045.1:378012-396037 GCA_036872915.1 Nanipora kamurai
CAACTTAACGCTATCCGTGAGGATGTGCAGTGTTTCAATTCTATTCCAGAATCATCCTCAGGGTAATATGAAATGATTATGATCATTTCATATTGCCCTGAGGATGATTCTGGAATAGTTGTTGATATGATTCACGTTTCCTTATAGCTACCTCCGAGCCCGACGACGACGAGCAAGTAACAAGAGCGAAATACTTCATCCGAGACGAATTTCTAGTAAGAATTACTACCCATTTCTTTGTCTCTCAGAAGTCATGAGTTATCCTTTCGTCGTTGGAAGAACGATCTTAAAGATTGTATTCAAAATGTTGTCTGAGAGCTGGGGCCTCGGTCTCTCTCCCCCTCTTGCAAAATTTCCTTGGAAACTTGCAAATGTTTATAAGAACGTGGGCCAAGTTTCTTGGACGTTTTTCTATTGAAAGTACCTACAGTTTTGGCCGAAGTCTCTTGGACACCCGCCATGAAATTAATGCTGACAAATTCTCTCTGAAAATTCCATCCCTGTCTCCCCAACAATATTGATGATTTGAACAAACCCAAGTTGTGTTTCATTTTTTAACCATCGTTGGACGAGTACAGATGACATTTTTAAGAGAAATTTGCAAGTCTGTGCGACCTTCTTTTGAGAGCACTTGTCCGAATGAATTTTGGACAGAATTGTAACTTATTGCTGAACACAAACTTGGTTCAAGATTGCGGTTCCATTCCCGTCTAGGACCCAGAAATTGTTTTTCTGAGTCCACTAGTCGTCAGAATTGTAACTTCTTGTTCTGTTCATTGCTATGGAGAACTATTTTTATTATTCAATTGCAACGTTTAGTGCAGAACAGAAAGTTAGGTTGGTAGATATGTTTGTAGGTTTCGGCGAAATTTTCGTAAGGAACTTTGCAAATATTACCAGTAACATTTATTAATTTTCGAGGAAGTTTTCCCATACGTTTTTTAATTTTACATTTTAACTAACTGGGAGAATCGAATAAGCGAGGAACCTCGAACACGTTGCAGGAAAACTCGACGCAGTTCCTCTAGAAGTGAAGAATTCTGATTGTAGGAATTCCGACAGTACACCCTGAAAATGTGGAGAATCGCGTGGGGCCAGTGCCACGAGAAATCCTGAGCTGACTGTGCTTTTGTTTACTTTCAGCGGATCAGCACGGCTAATGGCGACGGAAAACACTACTGCTATCCCCACTTCACGTGCGCCGTGGACACGGAAAACATTCGAAGAGTATTTAATGACTGTCGCGATATAATACAGAGAATGCATCTGCGACAATATGAACTTCTTTGACTTGAGGTAGAGATTTAGTGTGCCTGAACTTTAATGGGTCTAACTAAATCGCCTTATATTTCAAAACGTGTGAATAAGTAAATATAATTATTAGATTTATATAAGAACGCGAAAGATACCGATCTACTAACGTTTATTTCCTGGCGATCTCCAGTGGCAGAGACCGGACTTTCGCGTCCAGACTCTCCGTCCGTTACATATTGTAATTTGATTGAAGAAACTGAACCTCCCTACGGACACGTATGTCGAATGTACGAAGTACGCTGACCAGTACCGAGCTGATTGACCCATTTGTTTACTGGGTGATCGGACATGCGCCAGATTCATTTTGAGAACATGGACAGGGCGAAGACAAGCGAGAAGTGTGGTAGCCATTTTACGATCAACGTGCCTCGAAAACGATTCAACCAAAAGAATGCAAAAATTTTTGGTGGTTCCGCAGGTTCACGGGCCAAGCTCGAACACCATAGATATTTCCTTAGTTGGACTTTTCTACGTAAGAGGAATCTTGGGTTGTGAATAGGTCATTTGTCTTAATAGAAATCTCCTGAACGCACTTTAATAATCGACACAGTAAAATAACTTGGGACATTTTGAGGATTTTGTGAACAAGAAAGGTAGTCGGAGAATTTATCGATGGCAACTACGAGGATAGGAAAGGACCTGTTCAAATATTGCGAAAAAATACAGGTTAATCGTGTTCATCGGGTGCTGACAGTTATGTTCAGTTCGAAGACTCCCTTCACCTAGTCACAGGCCATAGTTCTTTGATCGTACTGGTTACTTCACTTCTCTAGATCGTATTTGAACATCGTGAAATAACGTCAATCATTTGGGTCGGTTATTCCCCATAATTCCAAGATGCTGGTTCATCTCAATTGTCGAGAGCTTATTGGTGTCGTAGCGGACGCATGTAGAAATTTAAGCCGTAACCTTTAGCGAGACATTTTAGTCGGGCAGTTCGACTACGAGAGGGAAGGCGTTCCAATCCACAGTTGACCAATTTGTAAATTCCCCCAACTGCTCACCTGATGTAATAGTGTAAGTGTACGATAGTCGAAGAGATGAGAGAAAACTGTATTTGATCGTAGCTCGAATTCGCTTCAGTAGTAGTAAAATTCTAGTAAAATATTAGCAGCAACACCACAGTGCATCTGTTGTCACTTTGGATACCACCTCAGGGAAGCATTAAATGTTAGCATTACATCGGAAAATTGGCAAAATGGCTTTGGCGTTGGCCAATCAGTTGTATTGCCCGATAGACCCGTCTAAATGCACCCAAAGTAATGACATATTCATCTTAGTCTTGGTTCCACGAAATTTTCTCTCCTTGAAATTTTGCCGCCAATTCAAAATAATAGTTTTGGTTTATCCCAATAACCACGTTTAAAGGATATGGCATTGTAAATTAGGTTTGTAAATGAACTCTTCAAATGACATAAGGTAACCCCCACCCCCCGGTGTAGGCCCCACCCAAATCATGTCAAAACCCTCAGCTCTTGGGGACGACTTTTGAGTCGAGTCCCCCACCAATTCGAAAAGCATTTTATAAGACGCATTAACTGTCAAAAATTATTACCATAAATACTGAGAAACTGTAAACAGTTTATTGTGATCATGTTAAAATTTAATGTAAACTACAGTAGTACCAGCATCAGCAACTACAGTCTTTGCCCCAGGTGGGGACTGGAACCTGAATCAAAAATTGTCCAATCCCCCACCCCCAGGAGACAAACTATTGGTCAATACTGATCCCATGCCCTTGTTAACGCCCTGTATGTCCCGGGACCGGGGGAGCGGGGGTTTCAATTGACTAGTGCATTATGCGAGCGAAAAACCACTTTTCTAACTCAATTTTGGATGCATATTTCAAAAAAACTTTGTTTGAATGCACAATTGGAAGAGGAAGTAGTTGGAAATAACATAAGTTTCCATCGTATACTGGTGACGGGTATTTGTAAAATTGGACAAAATAGAGTTAAGAGTGTGTGAGTTGACAAGTCTTTGAACCGAGGAATGGACAATAGATTGAAGTCCTTTACTGGGGTAAGGTAAAGTGGGAGGAGGGCTAGGGTCAGCGGTATCGTTAGTGTGAGAGTTAACGTTAATTCGAGGAATATTTGGCATTGACACTTCCTAACAAGAAATGATATTATACGTAGTGAAGGAAATTGTCAAGTGTCATAATGACATATTTTTGAGACATTATGACACTTGAGTTAACGTTAAACTTGGCTTTCACGTAATATTTCGTACACTCGAAGGAGTGTTTCGTCGGGAATTCCGCCTAGTGGAAATTAGGTGTGTGAGATTTGATATCCAAACACCGAGAAGTTTGTTGAAAACTTCGAGTTGTTTGGATATTTCTTCTCAAACTTGATTCGTTCTAGAAACCATATCAAACACTGGAAAGTCGTGTTTGATCTGACATCGAAACACCTCGAAATTGGTTTAAAAACTCGGCTATCGCCTCGTTTTCTAACTCACTTCTCGGTGTTTGGATATCAAATCTCATACACCTAATTTCCACTAGGCGGAATTCCTGCGCGTACCACTGTTTTCTTGTTTCTCGTTGGTTCTTGGGAACTCTTGGGATTCCGAGACACGAAAGAGAAAATCAGTGCTCGTGGAAAATTCCGCCTGGTAGAAATCTACCTTTACATCTCAAATTCATTAATTCATGAGCAAAGCACAAAGGGAATCACTACCGAGACGTGGTTTGGATATCTGAGGAAGAAGTTGCATAAATTAAGGCAACTTTCACCGCAATTTTCTCTTCAAATACTGATTCTTTTGAGATGTAATATGCACTGAAAAGTCGTGTTTCGTCAGATATCCAAACACCTCGAAGTTGGTAAAAAACTCGGCTTTCGAGTGCATATTGCATCTCAAAAGAATCAGTATTTGAAGAAAGTCGACGTGAAAACTGAAAGACACTAAAGCTACGTTTCAATTCGTACGGATATAGATACAGGTGCGATCACGATACGAATTTGTATATGGATTACGCAAACAATATTTGTGTTTATATATACTGCGATTTCCGGGGCGTTTTTTTATTCTTATATTGAGGAATGTTTCTGCAACCGCAAACGGACCCACGTACGGCTGCAGCTGGGTAGCTGCATTCGATTCTTTAAAGTGTATATGGAATGAAAATTAAGTTTTTCGTATGTGAAAGAACTCTTGAAATTATAACGCAATAGCTATCATCTTACTCGCACGATAACCGTTGTATCTGGCCTAAACGTAGGAAGATAAAGGTTAAATTTGGTAAGAAAGTTCTTACCAACTAGATTGTCACTAACATGTTTAACGTTCATCAGCTGTGATTTGAGCACTGACCTATGTGCGATAACTGGGCTGCGGAGTCTCGGTGCCTTTGTGTTGCAAAAAGTGTTCCCGCAGAGGCTCCATTGCGCATGCGATTTTATGCCCTGGGATTGTCATCCTGGTCTATGCAATGACGTAGCGACCAGTCTAATCAGCGACATGTCTGCTGGTTTTTTGCTTAAACGTCAAACCGCAAATCACGTGACCACATCACAGCGGTCGCGTTTGCCGTAAATTCTACACGTTTTCGACTGCAGGAGCGATTTCTCAAGGTAAGTCATTTCCCTCAAGCTTTTATTTCTCCTAGATCGAATTATCTCGCGTATTTCAAGTTCATTTTTATTGGTAGACCTTTAGTCTTTAAATCGAAGCAATTAATGAAGGTGAACAAGTGTTTCATACGGTTTTTATACGCCAAACGTGACAGGCCTTTTATCCTTCGTGTATCCAACATGGCTGCCATTTCATGCATTTTGTATGTTCACCTTCGCGTGTGTGTTGAATCGTAAAGACATGGCATTTAACAGCTAAAATTACCAGAATAGTTTCACACAAATTCGTACGTACCTTCTAAAATCTCTAAAATTTAAAAGTGAATTTCGAGCTATCAATTTATGTTCTTCTTTTGTTTGTGTCATCTGAAATCACGTCTGAAAACGAACTTACAAAATCCATTAAAAACTCGCAGAAACTACCTTCAAAACTAACCTTCTGCACGAACTGCATTTTTGGAACCCGCACGAAAACTAAATCCAAAATCTATGTTAAACGGTAAACCTCAAACGGCTAACTGCAAACCGTAGTTTGCGGTTAGCGGAAAGGCTGATATACGGAAATCTAATGGTCTCTAATTATTTGAACGACCGGGGTCCACTCAGCTCTGGGGCAACACCTGCCCAGCGCATTCGACAACGGAAGATACAAAACTATGAATGGCCTACGGATAAATGCAAGGTCAATTATTAATAAGACGGAATAGTTTTGCTTGCTTTATGAGTTTAAGCTTCTAATTGGTTTGGAAGAAATCTTAAATTTCACCTTAGTTTACCTTGCATCTTATCCTCTAAGTTGCATAGATTTATTGTGAATTTTAAAGCTTTCTAAAGCTAGCAAAAGCGATTTAAGACAAACTAGACCATAAAAAAATAAATTTTATAACTTAGAAATTCCCCAGCCCACGTTTTGAGCCAAGTTAGCGCAAACTTCCCCTAAGACGCCAGGACTTTGAAATTTCAATGCACACATTAGTTTGGATCACGTAATAACGCAGCATTTGAGTTTTAATAATCTGAGGTTACTTTCTTCAATTAAAATTTTTCAAAATTATACATAGTACGTCTACATAAAGTAAATCTTGATACCGCATAGACCATGTACATATATGGCCTTCGATTTAATATACTTTTAAATTCATTTAAATAAACTGAAGAATCTAGTTTCGACGTTGACTAAAAATTCTTTTGAGTAATAAACATAAGAACGAGGCTCCGAAGGCCAATTTAAAATTGCACATACATTTGAAAGAATATCAATTTGGCGGATATTTGTGTAAATGGTTTATGTAATGAAAGTTTTTAAGAGATTGAAGTTTTATTAAGACCTTAAGTAAGTAATTTGTCTAGCGTTATAAGCAAAGAAAAACAAAAAAGCATTTTCTAATCACTCTTTTCACTGATTAAGTATTGTTTATAAACATTCGTTGACACGAAAATCATTTTCACTCATTCTAATAGTTTTTAACTTTGTGGTTTACACATCTGTCTAGAAAAAGCTGTTACTAATCAATGATATGAGCAGGGAAAATTCAGGCATTAGAAATGCAAGTGATACCAACGATTCATAGTCGTTTTCCTTTATGATGCTGAGAAACGCACAAATCAATTACCCACGTCAAATGCGTTACAACGTGATGCACAGGATGAATACCATGTGATCTAATCAATATTTGATGTCTGCGGCTGAAATGAGAATCACGCCTCCTTTACTTTGAATATGTGAATGAATTAACACAAACCTTTTAAGTCGACAGGGTTCGATGCCATAGAAATATTTAAAAAATGTTGATGAAGTGGCTCAAATGGAAACAAGTGAAAACTGTTTTTCACTTAACCATGTAAGGTTTTATTGTAGATATGAACAATTTTCAAAATTCGAGTTTCTGGTACCTTCTCCAGCTCATGACGTTGATCAGAGAGTTCCTATAGCACATAGGACTAGGTAATTCCTTCAATTTTATCAAAGAACTACCTTAACAATTACTCACCCCAAGCTCTCCCACTCAAGAGACATATAAACAAACAAACACATGCAACCACACGTTCTCTTTCTCGACATTGAGTTCATCCCCTAAAACAAAGAATAGATTTTTCTGGCTATGGCTTTTATATTTCAAACCGTTGTTATAGGAACGCCGTAGGCAACGAAATTGAGGTCACTCTTTAACTTGCATGATTCTTTAGTCATTTTAGCATGACCATTCACCATGATATATAAGTGTCTTAAAACTTCTTTTTTTGAAAGAAAGAAAGCCGACTCCAGTGGCAAACGTTATTTTTCTTTGGGACTTCAGAAATTCCTTTTCTACTCTATTTACAAACGATTTGGTTCAATCCAGCATTAACTACCGAACGTTCAAAAGCTGTAAGACCAAAGCGCCATCCGTTTTCTCATCATTTGGAAAACAGGCAGGAAACGATTTCGAGTTGTTTTCCAATTATTAGGAAAATGAAAAACTACTTCGAATTTCGTTGTCTTTGAAACAAAACACAGAAAAATGGGCATCTACGTTGATATTTCTTTCCCGTTTCCTCTACTGCTGGAAAATAAATTTCGACTTTTGTTTCCGTTTCATAGTGAAAACCGACGAAGTTTGTTTTGTGGCACAATCTATCGCCCCGGATCATCTGGACGTCATGGAGCAAGAACAGTACGGAAATGCATGCAGCTGTACATTTATGCAAACATTTTCTACCCAAATCATGTCCCGAAATTTCGATCCCTGTTCGGCCATTCGATTGCCCTAGAATCTTTTAAAACATGATAACCCGCTTTTTACACCTAAATGAAAAAATATTTTTGTTATCATTACCTGAAAAGAAAACAACAGAGCTTTTAGAAATTGGCTACAGTACGATTGAATTCAGGATAAAGTATCCCTAACTACTTGTTCCGCAAATGAGTGCATCTAATTAATAGATAAACTAACAAATAAACTCGATAATAAGATGCATATCCCAAACATTTCTGCCAATCTTTTAGAGTTTACATTACCTTTCTTCAGCATTCTTTAGATTCAGTTTTCACCTCTACAATAGATATCTAAATTCTTGTCTTCCCTTTTTATTTATTTGACAATCCCAGGCTAACACTTTGGGGAACTAGCCACAAAAAGCACACAGAAGAGGAGAAAAGAGCGCAAAATTTTTCTCGGTTATCTTAGACGAATCAAGCAGAGTGGGTTGGGTTTATTGAACCACAAGTTGTAGTTGGCTTGCCTCGGAAAGCGGAAAACTAAACTCGAAACTTGTTTTCCCAGGTTACACCACACAGAGAGCGAATCTCGCGGTTAAAAGAAAAATTATATTAATTTTTTCGAAGAAAACGAAATTCGAAGTTGTTTTTCATTTTTAACCGGAAAGACTAGATTTTCCCATCGGAGAAAATTTGGCTAACATTTAGTTTTGCGAAAACTTTAATTTTTTGCCACAACAGTTGACATTCTTAACGAAAGAATCCGGAGAACGATATCATGGAAAATGATAGATACAGTAATGGTGATAATTTTTTGTATGGTGAATTTTTAGTCTAGCATAGTTTCGAAAACGCAATGTATTGACACAACCCAGTTTTGTGTAGCAACTAATTTGACAGTCAAACTGAAGTTAAATGTCGAACTGGCCATCCTGGGTGAGAATTCGCAACTTGCCGACAGAATATCACAGCGAGAGTATGACGTCGGATTTTAGCGGTTCCACGTGACTCACCTGCCATTGGTTAGATGTTGAAAGGAGCTTGCCGTGAAGAAGAATGGAGCTGTGAGAAATCAGGAAAGTTAACGAGCAAGTTACAACCATTGCATGATAGGATATCGAGTTGGAAGGAGGATGATTGCGTGTAAGGGACACTACGTTTATTGCGCGTTTTTGCTGCCACTTCTCCGGTTGTCAGAAGGCGAAGAAGTGAATTTGAAAGGCTCCTCGTTCATTGTGTATAATATGTTCAAAACCCAACGCTCAATCTTCGGGGTCTCGGAAACGTTGTCTTTGAGATTCAAAACTATACATCCATCTGGCTTACTTTTGTACGCTTATGGGACGAGCGGACAATTCATTAACTTGGAACTTTTTCATTGCAAGTTGAGGTAGGTAGATAGGTAGGTAGCTGTAGCACTTTCAATTCTTCGAGACAAGGAGCAGATGTAGACATCGACTTGTGGACGCATGTTTCTCCCCATAACTAGCCAGTATGCTTCGGTTTTGGGTGAATGGGTTTAAATTGATTCTTCTCACATTCCGAAATTCTTTGTTACTTCTTCCATTCCGAAAACAGCATCTTCGCATGTTTGAAAGACTTTAGAAATGGGTAATGTCGTGTTTTTTGGTCAGTAAGTAGTAATCTGAGGTACTGAGAAGTATTTGAATTTTGGCGACGCGTATAGACAGTGGGCGGAGATGTATAGTGTGTTCTTCCATGTTATTACAAACCTTTGGGGAGGAGAAGTGTGGATATGTTTTATCTGGGAAAGGGGCGTAAATGGGAGGCAGTGATCGCGCTGTTTCTCTTTTTACAAATACCCATTCAACAGCCATCCTCTTTGTTGTAATCTTATCGAATTTGTCTTCTCTTTGTGTGTTTTATCAGTGATAAAGATATTTTTCAAAGAGGCAGGTGCTAAGTAAAACTATGAAAAGATAACTATCTTAATTTGACGAAATGATAATTGGCCGCCCTGAAATAATTAAGAAGACATTTCTTTCGCTGTAAACGTCGCTTCTGGACATCGAAACTGATACAGCATGCGCGAACCGACACGAATGTTGCTAAGCGCTAATGATGATGCTTAGAATTTTCTGTAAGACTACTCACCTTCTATCGTAGAATACATTTTTTTATTCATTTGTGGTTGATTAAGGAAAGGATGCACCTGTTCTTTGTCGTGTTTAGTGTAGTGGAATTATACGAGACCACAAAAAATCAAATATTAAGCAGTTCACAATTAGCGTTGTGTAATGGGAGTGACAAAGCGTATTTAATTTGCAGTGTTTTCTTGTCAAAACAAGTTCGTTAATGACCAACTGCGTTGGACGCCGCCTGTTCTGTGGAATTTTATTTAATGAGCGCAGTAAAGGAAGAGAAAAGAAAACGCTAAAGTGCCTTTGCACTGCCATAGAATTTGTACCGCGCCTTTACTGTCGTGGCAATAGAAGTGTTTCTAAATATTGTTTGAACCATTTCCTCGCGTTGAGGAATTCACTCGTTGGGAAACTTCGCAGCTTCCTGCGAACTTCAAATTGATTGGTTGTGTCAAAAAACCAAAGCCAATCAACGGAAAGTTTACAGGAAATTCATCAATTTTTCAACGAATTTTTCTAATGGATTTTTCTCGATGTAACGAAATGGATTGTGACAATATTTCGGAACTCTTCTATTGCCAGTAAAGACAGAGCTAAACGTCCCAACGTTGTTGGACGACATCAGGCAGCAAACAATGATATAACAAAAATAACGCAAGTTTTTGCTCCGCACTCAATTTATTCGTCATGCTTTCTTGATGGCAAAAAGTTGAATGAAAATATGTATTTGTTAACATTGTTCGTTCCCTGATGTTGTACAACGAATGCTGGACATTTAGCCCCGGCTTTAGAGCTAAAGTGAAATGTATTGTCTATTAGTATTATGTCGGCAGTACCCTCTGGGCATAAACATATTGCAACTAACATTTTAGTTGGTAATAATTTCTTTAAATGGTCGCTTGTGCATCTGTGATCGCACTCCGGGAATCTTGATCCAATGTTCTATTTGCCGTTTTCATTCCAGACCAATCGTAGCTGTACCTACTTTAGCTGTACCACCGATGAACTATGATAACTCTTCTTTTGCAGCGATCACAGTTTTGCAAGTTGAACCTTCCGTCGTGAATAGCCTCAGTAAATAAGTAAAGAATTATCTAGGAGTTAACAACCTGGACTAAACGAAAATATCTGAAAATGTTAAACTAATGCCATAATTTTATGTTTTCGGGACCATCGTCTTGGAAGGAATATAGTTTCAATCATTAGGCATATGGGCCGAATAACTTTTTGGTGGACAAACAAAACTTTGCGCAAACTTTGAGCTACAATTACTATAATTTTGTCACAAGTTAAAACAGTGTAGCTCAAATTTGACACAATTATCGTCGAATTTACCAGAACTTTCCGTATTTTCTCAGAATTTGGAGGTACGTTTCTCGCAATCCTGTTCCCCGGCTTCATACACTTGTCGGATTTCAACGAGATCGAAAGGCCGTTTTGCTCAAGGAGAATTTCACTGAACGAATCAACATTTGTATGTCTAAATTCAATAGATTTGTCGTTAGTCCCAGCAGACAGCTATGAAACAAAAGAGAAAACAGCTTCGCGCGAAAAAAATATTCGTTCTTTATTTATTTTTATAAGAAGCGGTTGAGAGCGACGATTTTGGAAGCGATGATTGAAATTAAAGCGCTCATAATTCATAAAATTAATGACTTAGTTTGGACGTTTGTACAAAATTTTACACGGGAAGATGGTACTTGCCTTCATGTGTACATTCATCACAGGCATGTTCAAGTACTTTTTAGCTTTGTTCAAAATAAATGAGTTGTTCAGGAACATTGGAGGAAATCAGCGTCATAAATCGATCAGCTGGCCTGGCATAAGAGTAGGTTTTACGTAAGAGTTAGCGAGCTCAGCGTTTAAGTGCAAGCCATACCGTAACCAACTGCTGTTTGTTGTTTCTACACTTTTCGTTTGGCGTTTACCACAAGAATCCGTGGTGGTCGATGAGCGAGAACACAATCAAGACTAAAATCCAGAACTAATTGGTTATTAAAGTTTAAACTCTAAAATACCAAATATTAGGTTTCATCCTGTTCGAGCTTTGATTTATGCTAAAGAAAAACTTGTGAGGCGTTTTTGGCGTTTTGTAACGAACTGGGATCCGATAAATTATGTCGCTTTCTTATGACGAAGGGAAAATTTTGTGCGATTATTAGAGCTTGCTTTTTCAGACGTTGGCCAGAGGTTTTTGATTGGAATACTAACGAAGGTCAAGTTAGAATGACGTTGAAAACCCTCCGCAGAAAACTGTCCAAGAAATACCATTAACCTAATTATGGAAGATATTCATTGGTGGGTTTCGGTAGATTTTGGAGTGTATTTCGGTGGTTTGTAGCCATAGCTGGGCCATTAAATTTAGCAATATAGACAATACGAAATAGTAAACAGGAAGCCGTACGTGCTGTGACGAGTGACAGACTGTCAAACATGGTAATGTTTGTATTGTTTATCGAAGATTGAAAGATAATGTGCACGCCATTTTTTATTTGTTGTGGGTTCGATTGTTTGGGTCATGGTAAAATTGAAACACTGATAAAGGGAAAGAGAAAAAGAATAAATTATAAATAATAGTATATTGCACTGTCTTATTTTATTTCTCGTTTTATTTCTTAAATATGAATTAAGATTCTTGCCTTGAGGTGGATGCGTGAGTTAGTACTGAGGAATTTTGTGCGGTTAATACGATTTAAATAGCTACTTGCAGGATCTAGCAAGAATTGTCCAGATTTGCATGTTAATACATTTCGGAGTTTGCTTCATACAATTTTGTTTACATTCATTAATCATGCAGGACAGTGTATAAAAGTGACATTATACAATTCAGCAATAGTTTTCTGACGTTTAACGATACATCATTCTGTGCAGAGCGAGTGTGTTTTTGAAATCCTCTTGAATTTTTTTTTTTTTGAATTTCCTGTTTAGCGAGTTTTCAGTTGGTCAGTCAAACACTTGAACAATTCCTGTTAGAATTCAGAATGTTGATCTGAAGGTCTCACTGGATTAATCTCTGTTATTTTTAAATCTCTGTTATAATTAAAAAGTTATATTAAGTAATGTTGTCCATTTGAGGAATGCATTTGTGGATAAGTTTTGATGATTTTACTGATTTCATACTTCTTGCAATACCAATGTTCGAGCTTGTGTGTATGCATATATGTGAAAAGTAAGGACATTACTGTTGGAGTATTTATTTTACTCAAATTTTATCTTGAAACCATTGAAGCATGTGATATTGCTCACTAGCCTTAGTTTGAGAAGCCTTTGTGGTCAGCATACAGATTTAAATCCTTGTAAATTTGATGTTTCTTGTCAAATATTGGTCTGTCAATTTCATATATTTATGTTTCTTGATTCTGTACCACAGTAAATGTCAGAACTTTACTTATGAGAGAATTACTTATGAGAAAACAACACTTTCATGTTGGGGGGCTATTTTACTACAGAGCTGTAGACTAATATACAGCTGGAATGGGAGACATATTTACAGTCATTGATAAAGTATATTTTTCAAGAACAAAGAATCTGAATAAAAATGTGCATCTATAAACATCGTGATCAATCTATAGAAGAATCTAGTTCCTATGTTTCAAGTATAAAGAATCTGAATAAGCTAGCACATGATCAATCTATAAGATTATAAGAATCTTCAAAGTTCCTGTGTTTCAAGTATAATGACTACCATTCAGGCACTCACAAATACATTTTTCCTTACAAATTTTTTTTCATGAATATGTGGAGGCCCCCTGGTTGTGAAGTACCCTGGGCAACCGCCCAGCTTGTGCCCATGCCTAAGTCTGGCGCTGCCAGCCGCTGCTTCTGTCGGTACGACCTTACTTTTCCCATAAGTTTTAGGCCCCGTTCAAACGAAGCCATCATGTTGGTCCAACATTGTTGGGTGCAACATATTGGCCTCGTTTGAACACTATGTTGGGTAATGTGGGAAGATGTTGGATCGGGTTTGACTTTGTTTAAAATTTTCGTCCATTCTCGTTTGAATGGGGCCTTATTTATTATGTAGCTGAGCTCGTTTTTCGGTCCGGAGGCAAAATTACGCATGCTGGTCCGATATTTTGCGATATTGGACCACCTGTTCGAATCCACTTATTAACTCTTTCCTGTCCGAAGACTTTCCCTTAACGAGTAAAATCGTCTGGCGTTAGCCAGAGTTAAAACTAAAGTTTGCGTAGGTCACTGAGGACCTATACGGACAGGAAGGAGTTAATTTAATATATTTTTGCCTTCTTCATTATAAGTAAGTAATCACATGGCTCCTCCTAAGATAATAGTTTAAATTCACTTTCATATTCTAAGTTTACAAATTGCCCTTGTCTGGTTTAGCCACTTTTGGCGGGAGAGGGGTAACCCATGTATCCCACTTCTTTGACTAACAGGGTTCCTACGGATCCTCAAAACACATGAAAGTCCCTAAATTTGCATTTTAGAAAATTAAGTACTTAAAAGTCCTTAAATTTCATTTTTCAGCTATCTCTTAATGAAACTGGCATTTATACTTTACAACCGTATAAAGTATTGAAGTTCGAAGTAGCCTAAACGTTTTAGTATCTAAAAAGCAATTTTATCAAGTAGTCTTATCGTGAACTATATAACCGATATAATTAAGTAAGCGGACTCGTGCAGGCCTAATTTCCCAAGTCCAGAGGAGTCGAGTCCAAGTCCGAGTCTTTCGATCTCGAGTCCAAGTCCGATGTGCTCAAGTCCAAGTCGTACCCTCAAGTCCGGACTCGAGTCCTACAACACTGTACGGTTGATCTAAGAAAAGATATTGTGAAGGGTTTCAGGTTGACTAATCATAGGAAAGGAACCTTTGTAGACATGTGTCTACTTTGATGTCTAGTAGTATTTCTTTTGGAATTGGCTGTCGATGCAAAGGGTCCTAAAAATGACTTAATTACACCACAAAAAGCCCTTAAAATTTACACTGAGATTAGGGAACGAACCCTGTAAATAAGTAATCACATGGCCCCTCCTAAAATAATGGTTTAAATTTACTTGTGTTTTCAAAGTTTACAAATCGCCCTCGTCTGGTTTAGCCACTTTTGGATATTGGCGGCAGAGGGGAAGGCCACGTCTCCCACTTCCTTGACTAAGGTTTGATTCTGGCCCTGTGTAATTGTCCTATTAAAATTATCTTAATCACATTTTAAAAGAACTTTGTCCCGTTCAACTATTCAAAGCACCACAGGTTTTCTCTGGGTGTATTCTGGGTTCGTCCGCTGTAATTAGTCTGGACCAATCAAAGGTGGCCTATGCTGGAGCACTACAGCAAGAACTATTAATTAAGTTAAACTGATGATGATCGCTTAGATTGAAAACGTTCGTTTTGATTTTCGACTTTCAATAAGAATGTCTTAAGCTTTTATTATAATGTGTTAAACTGATAAGGTTGTTTAATATAAATAAAGATACCTACTTAAGGAATAGGACTTCATTTGTACTAAAACCCCTGTTTTGCAGAACTTTTGATTTGCTGCAGTTCCGTTGAGCTCTTTATCTCTCATTCAGGTACTCAATAAGCTTCCGTGGATCAAGTAAAGGACCTTACTCTGTAACGTTTGGTGACAAGCTTTGCGACAACATTTGGCACACTGTACGCATAATGCGACACAAGCGTAAATTGTACCTCTTTATCGACAAAGACAAACAGGTCGTTGACGTGAACCTGCCGGGATACCAACAACGATATCAATTGTTGCTTAACGTCAAGTATTACGTCGGAGGTCGAAGTACGAACCGTTACGGAGAGGTAGTGGCGGAAAATTTTGTCGGTTGTGTTGGCGATGTTATGGTTGACACCTTTTACCCTATCTCTGATGTGAAAAACGGCAATAAAACTGGCTATAAAATTACAGGCAATATAACGTTCGATTGCCCTCCTTCGAATTACATCCCACTGACATTTACCAACAACAAGGCTTTTTTAATAATCCCAACCGTGGATAAGCACAAGGTTTCAGTAAGCTTTGCGTTTCGGACTTATGACCGAGATGGCATCCTTATGCATCGTGACGGAAACACGGCTTCGGTTTTTTTGTATTTGCAAGACGCAACATTAAACTTCGAATTTCAGATTGGTTCCAAGAACCCGATAGTATTAGGTACTGCTGTGTTCGTTCGGAAAGACTTAAATGATGGTGCCTGGCATACTGTCAAGGCTTCGGTTGATCCTTTCTTCATGTCCTTTGAGATCGATGACTATGGCGGAGTTAACACATCCCAGCACGCGGTTGAACTTTACGGATCTACGACTTTGGATTTTGAAAATGTGACTTATGTTGGTGGAGGGACTTATCGCAGAGGAATGCTTGGGTTTGTGGGTTGCATGCAAAATTTAAAAGCAAATGGTCGGAAGATTGATCTGAAGTATCTAGCTAAACCTCCTGGGATCTTCTCACAGTTTGTCGAGAAAGGACAATGCAGTGTAAGAAGTTTCTGCCATCCGAGCCCGTGCCGCCATCGGTCACAATGCGTACAAAAATTAAGCAATTTTACGTGCGTGTGCCAAAGATTTTTCAACGGCCGCTATTGCGAAATACCTCTTTTCCAAGCAACGTGTCAAAGGTACAAGGAATTGGGCATGACGAAAGACGCATATTGCACTGTGGATCCTGATAATGTTGGTCCCTTACCCGAATTTCGTGTTTTCTGTAATATGAGTGCTGGCAAAGATGCGATTACTGTCATCAACCACAAACTAGGCAATGGGAGTATAAGAGTTCGAGATGCGTCCCGTTATAGCTCTTCTCTAAAAATATGGATTCATTTGATCAATTACGGCGTTAGTTTACCAAACCTGAGAGCCTTGGTTGACGAGAGCGACTCTTGTCGTCAGTATGTGCAATTTGATTGCGTGGACACGACCTTTTTAGCAAAGCAACCCGACGGAAGATCCGGTACCGTATGGTTTTCTACGGACTTAGTGCAGAGGTATTACTGGGGCGGAGCAAGGGCCAAGAGTGCCACTTGCGCATGCGCTGGAACTGGGTCTTGTTACGACCGGACGAAAGTTTGCAACTGTGATACCGGAGATAGCATTTGGAGGCAAGACGCAGGTATGACTATCTACCCTGTTAAGCATGCCATTAAAAGGCAAAAGAAGCAATTTGTAGGCAAACTCTACTGTTAACGAAAGATGCATGAGTATAGCTCTTAGCCGGGGTATCCTTCACTCGTTAAAATTCGAGGAAATTGGTAAAGTAGGCAAAAAAATCGTTCGAAAATCTTTCATCAAGGTTCGTTGCGTAGTGACGAACTGTGAGTAGTAATGCGCGCAAAAGGGCAATTCTTTCCTTTCACCTTTTGCTTACATTCCAAAAATCGTAATTTCGAGTCCAAATTCGAACAGGAAGCTTGCTGAAATAGCATAAGTTGAAATAGTCTGCTGAAGTCCTATATTTAGATTGTTGGACCGATTAGAGTGAAACTTTATCCTAAACGTGTAGAATCATTCATTATTTACGAAGGAAACATTCACAATATAGAAAATAATCTAAATTTGACAAAGCAATGCAGATTAAAGTATTGTAAAATAAATATTAATTATGTAGATAAAGAATCGCTGAAGGAGTTTGAGAGGAGAGGGAATCTATTGGAAATACCTGTTTTTTTCCATTTTACTCATTTTGTTACCTTTTTATATATTATCAAATAAAGCAACTTCGTGATCACGTGAACATATTTTTTAAATTGATGCAACTAAATTTCAAATATATACACTTCCTAGTAAACTGGTATAAGTAACATTCCTGAAATAAATGTAAAAATTCTCTTCAAGTAAAGCTTTTTCCTAAAACGCCTATTCACCAAAAACGTCCTCCTGAATACAACCTGCTAAAATCAAACTTCTTTTCAAATATAAAATGTCTTGTCAATTAGCTGGAGCAAAACCTGTAGCGCAATACCTGAGTGGGGCAAACAACAGGCGAAGCTTAGTTTCGAAGATTTGTTGCGGGAATTAAATTTAAAGCGTACCAGGAACCTCGTCCAGAAAGCGAACCACAGGAACCTCGTCAAAAGACTATCACGTCTCGTAGTTGCGCTAACAGGGCTGCATCAGCTGACCCGTGGGCAAAGGCGAAGGGATAGGTGAACTTGAATGTGGCGTTGTCCCACTTATTTACGAGAACAAAAGACAAGACAAGAATTTATTATTTACCGTATTAAGTTACAATTGTGTAAAGTTAATACCAACAGATCATAATTTATAGGGTAGCGGCTTCTTGAAATAATCGAATAGCTAAAAATGCCAAGAAGCCACTTGGAAAAGGTCATAAAATATTACATATTTAGTGACAAATTGTCAAACA
>JBAHVQ010000046.1:0-13478 GCA_036872915.1 Nanipora kamurai
CGCAGGTTCACCACAATGTAAAGCTTTCAGACCGTAAAACAGTTGTCGAATTATGCCTGGCCCAGACCTTTTCAACTGGTCCTTGCTGTT
Source organism: Nanipora kamurai (assembly GCA_036872915.1). Taxonomy (NCBI): domain Eukaryota; kingdom Metazoa; phylum Cnidaria; class Anthozoa; order Scleralcyonacea; family Helioporidae; genus Nanipora; species Nanipora kamurai. The sequence goes on from JBAHVQ010000046.1 coordinate 91, forward strand.
TCCCTTCGAAAGCACATAATCCTGTAAGCTTTCTTCACACAAATCCAGGACTAAATATCCATGCCGGGGATCAACGTCCTCGGTGTAAAAGCGATAGTTCACAATGTGTTGTTCTTTCGTTACTTTTGTTAAATTCAAAATTTCTTTTTCAATACGACCCAGTTGTTTACATCTATCGAGAAGAAGAGATTTTACAGCTACTTCAATACCATCTTTACCTAGCGCAATATAAACCGTTGTTCCATCACTACCTCGGCCAATAACAAAGGCATCCTCGAAACATACTTGGTATGTGCCGATTTGATGAGCCCTTCGCGGATTGGTTTTCAGAATTTCAACTAATTTTTCGAAGATGGCTCGATGTTTCCTCGATTTCTTTGTCCATAGAACTCTTCTTGTTCCTGGTTCTAAAATGTAAGTAAGCAGGTAAATTCTCATCCTGACTATCATACATGCCATCATAAAATGTGCAGCATCATTTAGTAGCTCGTAAAACTGCAGAAAGCTTACTTACTTATCGGCTGCTTACGACAGTTTAAGATACAGTTATTTCATCTGAGAAAAAAATTACATAAATTAAACCAATTTCACCGCGATTTTCTATTCAAATACTGATTCTCTTGAGATGCAATATCTCGCTTTTCAACAAACTTCTTGGTGTTGAGATTTCTGAAGAAACACGACTTTCAAGTGTATGATATTGCATCTTAAAAGAATCAGTATTTGAAGAGAAAATCGTGGTGAAAATTGGATTAATTTACATAATTTTTTCCTCGGATTAAACTACTGTATGTTAAACCTCGGCTATCGCCTCGGTTTTAAACAAACTTCTTGGTGTTTGGATACTCTGATGAACACTCTTTCACGTGTATGATATATATTACTTCAAAAATGTTTCGTATTTTCCTCGTACAACTGCATTTTTCACAAATCTTTTTTTTGCATGTGATTGACTTCATTCATAACGGCGGCAATCTTAAAACTGTTCAAATATTCAGTTTTACGAACAACCACATGTTGCATAGGAAATTTAGAGTCGACAAAAAATACTCATAGCACGTCGATTTCAGAACTACGACTACATATTTTACGTAGCAGATGCGCGTAAAGTAATTTTATACGATGGTGTGCAGTTGTGACTTCATAGTATTGTCATCGAAAAAATTCCTTTTCAATTTCCACAAAAAAGTATGCAGGGATTTAAGAAATTTCAAGAAATTTAAAAGTGTTTGAGACGTGAAATTACTGCGACGTCAACATATCCATCGCCACATGAAAAACATTTCCAAGATATTCCAGTTGTATTATATATTAGTTATTCCTTAAATCTGGAATCCCGTCCTGAAATAAGTTAACCGCTAAAATGAACTGTAAAGTAAAAAATGTTTTAATAAAATTCTTTTTAAATCTTCTCAAGTAAAATTTGTTCCGCTCAAGAATATTTTGCTGTGTAAGTTTCAGGTAATTTATGCATTGATACAGTTTGCAAAGTGGCACAAACCAATTAAGAAACAATTTATCTGGTATAACATTTAAGAGGAAAATTTGCATATGTACTGATTTTCCAATATTGAATATAAAAAGCAGATACTGTTCATCAAATTATAGCTTTTAGACTCTCTTTCCTTGTATTGGATTTGCCAGTTTTCTAAAGCGTCGTGAAACCAGTTTTCCTTTCAGATTCAGTTTGGTTTAGTCTATAAGCAATTTCATAATTGCTGAATGAAAGACATTGATATTCACGATGACGAAAATTAAATTTTAGGGAAACCAAGAGGATAATCGCATTTTAGGGAGCAAAGGTTCTAAAAATGATGTGTAATCAAAGGAACTGTAAACTAGTTAGTATTCCCATTTTCAGCTTCATCGTAAATATCAAAAGTTTCAAATTATTTCCCTCGGTAATAATGTATGTACGCCAGATTTTTAGATTGTAATCAGGAGGTTATGTAGCATGGAACTTAGGTTCTGGTCGTATAAAGTCGTTCACATATGGTAAAAAAATATAGTACTAGCGAGATGTGAGGAAAAAATGTCAGCTCAAAAATTAGTCTTCCGACAAGAACTAATCGTCGGCATTTAGTGATCACAATTTTGTGGAGTCTACTGGTCATCGATTTGTAGTAGCAATAGCACTTTGCAATGATAACGTCACGTTTTTAAAACCCCTGACTAGATGTGAACAAACAAACTTTCTGTTTCATGAACTTGGAAATGAATGAATTTGCCATTTCTTCGGTCTGTCCCCTCCTAATTCTTAACGAAAACGATGATGTTCCTAGCGCAAAATTTGATAGAGAACCTGAAAATTATGCAGTTGAACAAATAGAAAGGCGGTACGATGAAATATAGAGGTCAAAAACAAAAAAGGAAAAAAATCAGAATTTGTCACTCTCAAGGCCGGAACTCATCACATTTCAGATCTAACTATCGACGATGGTAAATGGTTTGAGGAGGAAGTTCGTCGTGAAAGCAGTAAAGTTCAATCGGCAAATAAAGAGTTGAGTAGTGTTCATTTGAGCCCAAAAATAGAATGGCATATTTTTCTGTTGAAGAATATCCCCACTTATTTAACTATGGGCATATTTATTTCCACGCACTGCAGTGTTTACTCAGTTTTCACTGGATACAATGACGCTGAAAGCGACGGGGGTTTGGGGTCATCAATCAGATCTGATCTCCTTCATAATGTGCTTATCATTTCAGTTGCTGTAAGTGGGGCAATCATTCACGCATATGGTAAACGTTGCAAAGTTTCAGAGCTTGGAACATGCAGTCATGTCGTGGCATTGCTTTTCTTTTTACTCGACCATGTCAAGAAACACGAGCCAACCATTGCTACTCGCTGTACAAGTTAGGCCAGGAGTTCTTGTGGAAAATGGGCAAGAAACGCGCGAAAAGTCTACCAAGGCTCTCGGATACTCAATATCCCATAAAAATGAAGACAACCAAAATCCCTCTGTATGTGATTTCGACCCTAGGCCAATCTCATAGAGACATATAAATGTTTCACACATCAATGGTTTCATTCGTGATTTGCAGACATCTGCCACTATTGGTATATCAATGTGGGAGATACAACTCAGTCTAGAATACTTTGACTATGAACTAAACGAAGAACGTGAAATAATTCTTCGCCAGCAACTAAAGTAATATACTTTACTTAACATGTGGGGATCAGAAGTTTGACAGTTTTATTATCTCTTTGTTATTTGTATCTCTAGATAAGATTCATCATTACAATAGTTTTCAAAAGTACCTGGAATTAATGCTCCACTCGTACTAGGTTCACCACTTTCATACGTTGCCTCGTCTGATAGTTGGCTTTCTTAAAAAAGAAAACCCAACAATTGGTATTTATCGAAAAAGAAAAATCGTAAATGTATTGAATCAACCCAACTAGACATATCATTGATGATTTGACTGAGAAATAGTTATCTCCGTAATTAAGATAAGAATTGTCCACCAGATAATAGCCTTTCTACTATGGGTATATCAATGTGGGAAACACACCTCAGTCTAGAATACTTTGACTATGAACTAAACGAAGAACGTGAAATAATTCTTCGCCAGCAAACTCATCAACTGATAGAAAATCTCACACCACCACATTTGATGGAAATTCCTGGCACTCATATCATTCCTGGTGCAATATTGCCCAAGTCACTCTTGGAAAAACAACCACAAAATCAGATTATGTTATACCTCTAACGGAGGTGCAAAATCGAATTATGTTGTACCTCTATTCTGTGTCTGAAGAGGATAAAGATTGCTAAATATTTTAATTTTACATCTCACAAACGTATTAGAAACTCGAAAAACTGATCTTCAAAATCTGACATTTTGGTAGACAATAGATCTTTTTTTTTTCTTTATCATCTGATTGTATTATTGTATCAAACTTGTGTAAGTGTTTGAATACGAAAAATTGATAATGGAATCCCCATTGTAAGTCATTCACACACAAGTACCGGCAACTAATAAGTTCTATTTCCTCAAATCGGTACCTAAAACTCGTCACTTTCGTGAACTTCGTCTCATTCTTCATCATCATCAACGCCACCTAAAAACGTCTTTCAGGTACAGTGGAACCTTCATTAAGGGGACACCCTCGGAACAAGATAAAACGTCCCTTTAACGGAGGTGTCTCCTAAATGGAGGTTTGTTGTTAATAATCAACCATCTAAATACAAATGTGTGTTTTCTTCATGATTTATAGGTGCAATAGCAAACTTGAACTGTTTAAATTGCGTGTTGACTCTAAGCAGGAACACTGGTGATGAAAACAGGTTATATCCCAACGTAAAACGTAAATGTCTGCCTTGGAAACTTAACAGGTTTTCATTGGATATGTTTCAGTAAATCAAACAATGTTACACAGTTGCTTATACTATTGCTAATTTCTAGCTTCAGCTCAGGAAAAATTGCCCGAGCCTTCGTTCAAAAAAAAAATGATCTATCCCTCGAGTAGTCGATATTCATGTTTTTTAGTACTTCATTAAATTCAGAGTAATTTACTTTACTTAACATGTGGGGATCAGAAGTTTGACAGTTCTATTATCTCTTTGTTATTTGTTTCTCTAGAGAAGATTCATCATTACAATAGTTTTCAAAAGTACCTTGAATTAATGCTCCACTCGTACTAGGTTCACCACTTTCATACGTTGCCTCGTCTGATAGTTGGCTTTCTTAAAAAGAAAACCCAACAATTGGTATTTATCGAAAATGAAAAATCGTAAGTGCATTGAATCAACCCAACTAGACATATCATTGATAACTTGAGTGAGAAATAGTTATCTCCGTAATTAAGATAAGAATTGTTCACCAGATAATAGCCCTTGTACGTCGCTAAAATGAAGCGAAGAACCATTGCCTTATATATTTTCAGAACTCTATTAAAAGCGACAAACATTTTGTTTGACAATCGGCAAAAAAGATCATTAGTCAAGCGAAGGAAACAAACTTATCACTTATTGATGGGGAAATGATAAAAATGGCAAATGTATCTATCAAACTATTCAGTTCTTGTGCCGTGTACTGACGCATACTGGATACAATACGGCAGAGCCAAATTTTAAGTTATTTTCAAAAGATTAATAGGTTCGAAACCTTTACACAAACATTAGCCGTTAACCGTTAACATGAAGCTAAAGAGATGAAAAGTACGTTCGATTCTAGTTCGAATAACCTTTTTGTGAGCTGATTCGAATGCAAATAAGAGTAAACAGCGTCAGGATGAACAATGGGAGGACGATTTATAACGCAATAAATTTTGCAACAAAAATATCGAACTAGTTTTGATATATATCAGGAGTTTCGTGAGAATTGCTCAGCGTTATCATAATTTGTTGTACTTGCTTTGAGAATAAAAAGATTTTTTATTAAAAGAAATAAATAACATAGTGCAGGTTCTTCAAATTTTTCTGCAATTGTAGCATAATCAATTAATGATAAAATCACTGGACAATGCAAAGAGGATTTATTAACGACGTTAGGTATTAATAAGTGTCGACAATTTTATCGATAAACTAAAAACCAGGAAATAATACATAACTTTGCAATTGGGGGACTCAATTTTACATAAATTATTGGTCTACGAGAAAAGGAAACTATTAGGTATCCGTATGAACTGAAAGTGCATTTTCCAGTGTAACAATCACACATTTTAAGACCAACCGGGACCAATAGGAAAAAAATACATCCTCGGGCTCCAGTATGGAATCAAACCTGCGACTCTGCAAATCTCGTACGACGCTGGTGGTCCTGCCAACTGTAACTCGTTGCAGAGAGCATCGTCATCTTTGGCAATAATGCCGATGAAATGAAGGGTATATTCAAGCAACATCGGGCATTTACATTCGATCACATGAAGTGAAACCCATTTCAAGTGAAAGTTAATTTTGGAGGGCAAGAATCGTATGTTTTTAAGATCGAACGGAGACCACTTGCGACAAATATGTAACACTTGAGCCCCCGGTTGGGAATCGAACCCGCGATCCTGCGAATCTAGTGCAGTGTTTTGCCAAAAAGGCTGTTGCTGACATATTTTCTTTGCTGTTAGGCATATGCGGTATCCGGCCGAATGGCAAAGATCACTGTCCGGTACACCCATAGCCACATCATAACAAGAGTAATAGCCAGGTAAAGATCTGTCCATGGTGGAGGCAGCATGTCCTTCATACCGAAATCATGATCGCAGCGAAGGTAGTTAATACCGAATTAGTTTTCAATTTGGTATCCATGCTGCAATTTCCCAAGCGTGTAGCGGCCAGAAACGGTTTGTTGTGACATTCAATGTTCAGTTAATACGAAGTTTTGTTTGTCAAGTGCCCATGATTCATGGTCACTGAACGTTCAACATAGTCGTAGTGGGAAAAATTGGAATGGTTATCACATAGTGACAGAATACAACAGAGTGTATTTTACGGAGTTTATGAGAATATTAATTAACAGTTAGTCACAGAAATTGAGATCATGGTCGGGGAATATTTAGAGAGCTGCGAACAGGCGAGATAATCACCAACACCGAGGAGACTAGCAGTTCTAGTAAGGTGATTTTCGGAGCAAGACAAACGGCAATGGAAGAATAGCGTTTCTATTTATCATCGCATCGACGGCGATATCACCAGCAAAAAGGCCAGGTTTAGCTGCTAGAATTAGCAGAATTCTTACGTGTCTAAAGTGCGCTTGCTCTACCGTCTCTTATTCAAAAAAGTCTCTTCTGATTAAATTTATTTAATTTGATTTAGTCCTATGTTAGTTTTTGATATTTCTTTGAAACAATATTTATTTCTTCACCTGAAACACAAACAAGTCGAGAAGCAATGATCATAGAACTGCTTAAAATATCGTAATCACCTCCCGCGAGGCGTCTAGAGCAAGATAAGCGGTTCATTTCCTGCAATTAGGGCAAGCAAAACATCATTATCTTGTACTAAATCATATCAAAATTTTAAAACCATATTGTGAGTTTTCCTTGTCAATGCAGAACCGTTTACCCCGACAAAAGCAAGCAAAAATCCAATTTATTGTGTACATGCTCCATCGTTTTAATACGTTTGTATATGTACCTTGAAGTAATGCTGTGCTGGTGCTTGGTTCACCTCCATCCATACTTCCCACGGTCAGGTGTGCCCCCTCTTAAAATAACAACAAAAAGGCACGTATTAGTATTTCATCATGGAAACTGTGAAAATACGAGCAATGAACCTCAACCTATTTTCCAAGCAGCATAAATAAAATTCTTCACCCAAGTCTAACGCTGAGGCGGGCAACACGAATCGACGCACTGATCATTTCTGCTATCTAGAAATACCGAATCCAATAATCGCTTAACTATATAATATATTATTTTTATATGCGTAAAACCAGTTCCGGTATATATGCGAAACAAAAAGGTTAGCGGCATGGTGCGTCCGCTAAACTACAGTAGTATCCCATGCGATGGGAGGTTTTGTTTCGCTACATATCTTCCGGGTAAAAGCACCCCGCACGTCGAGATTAGTGCCCTCGCCCGCTCGGGCCTTGGGACCGAAACGGGTTAGGGAAAATTCTTATCATTATAAAGTTTTCGATCTATATTTCAATTTCCTAACATAAATGGTTCGGGCTTAAGCTACAGGGTTGCTCATGACCTAATTTACATCCCTACAAAACAGTCCAAGGCTTTTGTGCTGGAAAATTGGTTTCTGTTTGCCGACATATATTGTGAAGTCATTAGCCTAAAATACCACCGTACAGAAGTTATATTATGACTTATACAAACGACTTCAAATGCAAGTTTATCAAATAAATACACTTTTCCGAATCAACTACATGTGCCCAATAGTTAGCTCGATCGTGTGTCCAATAGATATGACACGTACCGCTAGTAAAATTTAAAAGTCCTTGTACAGTTAACGCGTAACTGCAAGCTATATATGCTGCCAAAAAATAATCCTGGTTCATTTCTGAGGCACCGTTCGCACAAAACGTTTTTTAACCGACACACTAAAACTGACGCTTTCAACGTGAACGGGAACTAAAGGTTAAAATCCACAAGAGACAACACAAACGTTTTTCTTTGCATTTTATATGTCGTCTAGCTAGGTTGAAAAGATTAAATATCTTGCATCTCATCCAGTTCATTTAGTTCATTTAAACCTTCGCTTATTTTCTACAGTTTCATTTTACTTATTAATTGCACGAAACATACAAATCAGACTCGATTAATACGCCTTTACATGAGATAAGAAAATAAAATTGTGCTTATGTAACTTAGAAGAAAAAATGCTTTATTTTACTGGTATTTTCCTCAGAAAATTTGAACCAGTAAAATTTTGAATCCCATAAAAATTAGAAGAAGTGATGAAGAATGAAATCCAACAACTTAAAAGGACTATAAGTGTATTGAAAATGGATACTGAATCTCGTGGATTTTTTAACACGCATGTTTTTGGTTATAACATAAAATTAAATTTTCGAATTAAACATAAAGCATCAAGAAAATTAGTTCAAAACCGAGGCAATAGCCGACGTTTTTCACAAACTTTGAGGTGTTTGGGTATCTGATAAACCATGACTTTTGAGTGTATGATATTAGGGACTTTAAGATAACACTACGACTACAAGTAGTTTTAGGTCGTTGTAGGGATTTTAAAATTCCTCTTGCATCTCAAACGCATCAGTATTTGAGGAAAAGTTGAAGAACGAGACTGCAAGGTTTAGGAGAACAGATGCACACAACACCTATGAACCGTTATATTCAGCAGTTTTAATGAACGAAAGAGCTTCTCTGTCACTAGAATAGTAACTTTTCCATGCCATAGTTTGTCAACAAAAACTCCCTAGTCCTAGATGTCAAGATTCAAGTTGGCCGTCAACAACCTCGCAAAAGATAACGTAATTTGCTCTTTAAACGTGTAAAATGCTTCCTAGTGGAAGTAATACTTTCCAATTACCCTCTCTGACGTTATCTAAACAATGCTGGAAAAGAATGAATCGAAAAATGGATGAAAACTCGCACTTTTCTCGTTGGTGGCCATCAAAAATCTTTCCTCCAGGTTTGTTTTGATTGAAAACCACACAAGTCTCGTTTCCGTGCGAAGTTCGCCGTTTATAAAAAAGGTCTATATATATATTTGTATTTCTATTCATCGTAGCTGGACCAACGTGGCCGCGTCAGAAGTTGCATTCCTAGTTGCCACTGATCAAAAAGCTAAACAATGAAGCTGTAAATTAGGAGCCGCACCAAGAGAAACACTATCTCCAGCACAGAACCTTTAATTTACAAGAGCAACTGGAGCAGATTGCACAATATGGCCGCCGCGACTGTTTGGAAATACGAGGCACCTCCATTAAAGAAAATGAGAATATTGATGACCTGGTTTGTTCGGTTGGAAATTTAATAACTGGGACGTCAAAGCAAGAGATATTTCAATGAGTCATCGCCTAACGTCAAAGAACAAGACTAGATTCGCCACCAATAATAATTGTAAAGTTTGTTTATATAAAGAACACTATACCATACAGTACATCTCTCACGCTGGAAAATACCTAACAGACGAAGTCACTGTAGACTTAGGTCTTGGAGAATGATAAAATATCCATTGTACAGCGCTCCTTTAACAAATGTCTTGACTTAATAAAATCCCTGAATTACAGATTGCTACGAACCGAATAAGCAAAAGAAAGAACTACTTACGAAAAGATATAAATTCACCTCTCGTGATGAACCAATCTTCAGAGTAAAAAATCTAGATACACTAATAAGATGATCTGATATTTTCATCTCACAGCTGGGACCAAGACTTTTAATGCGAACTTTCAATGACTAAACAGTGGGGCCATACCAGATTTTAAATGACAGTTATTGAGCGTTTCACTCATTTTCCAAAGATTCGAATAACAAAGACCATAACGGCCACGTTGGCGTACCTAACATGAAAACATCATCCAAATAGTTTTGTTAAGCAACACTGACCAAGAGCTGTGACGTTCCCTGAGCTTATTTTGCTAAGCAATACTGAAAAATTTCAGCCTCACAAACCTCGTTCCCGTTCTGAGTGTTATCTTTATCCATAAAGGTCGATCCGTTACTATGTTAATTAAAAGAGAATGAAAAACAATATGAATCCGAACTTCCTTTCACAGTAAACGGAGAATTAACACGTTGAAAAGGACGCTTCCATACTAATTTACCTTTGAGGCTTAAGAAGGAGAGGACAGAAATAAAAGCTGTCATAAAACTTTATAGGTAAGATCGTATCACGTCACAAGAAAGCCACTACAAATTAAAATTTATGATGTCATCAGTCTACGTCCCTACCGAGTTAACCGAAAGCTGCATACGCACCACTCGCCAGTGCTTAGCAGTCAGAGAACTACCAGAAATTGAATGCTTGCTTGGTCACGTGGAAATTTTTTTGCCCTTACAAATCCACCATTTTGGATTTACGGAATTGTTGGCCGACTGACAAAAAGTCGCTCGAAAATAAGGCTCAGCTTTTCAATTGTTTCCCTGGGATATGGTAAGAATACCATGTTCAGATCTACTAACCCAGTTTCTTCCATACATTGCATTACCATGCAAAAAAAATAAAGAAATTGTCAACAATTTCCGAAAGAGCCGTGTTTTTATTCTCTAAAAATAATCCAGAGCAGAGTTCGTTTTAAACAAAATTGAAGATTTCTAAGAGGAAAACAATCGAAAATGGCGGCCCTCATAGTTGGCCCCTCCGGATTATGGGCGAAGAATGGGAACCCAAATTCTGTCTACTAAATACATGTTAGCATTCTCTCTTGAGAGTGGACAAAGTTTGTGGATTTGTCAGTGAAATCCTCCGTAAATCATTAACATCACTCTGTAACTTATACAAAGTGTTTATTGGGAAAAGAAGGAAACCGTAAGTATAACATGTTTGGATAGATTTTCCACCTATATAGGCGAATATCTTAGGGAAAAATAATGCAAAATCAAAACCAGTGACTACAACTTGATCTTGAGTCCAAAACATTTAACAATGTGAGTGAAGAAAAGAAATTCGAACTAAATTTATATGATACTTCGGAAACATTAACAACAATATGGACGCCACGGTATGTCTTCTAGAGATGATGTGCCCACATCCACCTGTTGTGCCTTCACAACGAGAACGCCCACCGGGAAAAATCTTACACGAACCTCCGACGCGGACTCCGAATCATCGTATAGCATGGCCAGTAGGTCAGAATGGAAGGGACAACGTGGCAAAAAAATTGATGGTCATTTACGGAAGCGAAGTCTGGGCCGATGACGAGGACCTTTAAATTGCTCACTAAAAACCACCGCAAGATTACGAGACTCACGATTGACGTATTTCAGCAACTGAAATTTTTCCTTCTGCACCCACGATAGTTTTCAAAAGAATTCTTTCATAAAAGTTTCATTAAAGAATACCGTTCACCATGACCACTTTACTACGCGAATGAATTCTATGGACTGTTGTTTTTGTTGTAGAATCATGATACTTTGTATTACAGACATCTATAGGGAGTACTTAGTATAACTTCTGTTCAAGGGTTTTCAGCAATTCTGCCAATAAAACAAAAAAGGAAATAGAGGCTCTTTTTAGCAAAAACACTTATTTTCATCATAAAAGTCTACCACCAGCCCATAGACCCAGTCGGAAAGTTGAAAGGAATTGGATGATGTCATCATTTTTTACTGATGGGCAGAATGTGGGGGTCGGTGACCATAGTCCTCCGGGAGATTTTGAAATTTCTGGGCCTCTAAGGTGGTATTTCCCCACTTTCGAAAGCATTTCTGAAGTAAATGAAAAGGTCATATGGTGTAAAAACACTTTTGCCAGCTTTTTGCACTTCGACGTTTCCTCTGGGAAACTTCCCACTTTATGGTATGTTTTAGAACAGGCTTTCGAACACTCAATTACAGTGAGTAATATATTAACATTCACACAACCTAAACTGACTATATTCTAATATTTACATCAAAAATAAAATATTAAGATTACGTAACTCCATAAAAAAATAAAAAAATATATTGTTTTTATTATATTACGCAATTAGTTAAATTAAACCATATACTTAAATATGGTGAGACTTTTATTTCGTATGATAAAAAATTTGAGATATTTAACGGTGAAAAGTTCTGGTGATATAATTGTAATGACATATAAGGATAACTACTAATGACATACAAATTTTCACATGTCTCATGATATTCAACATCAAGACGATTATTTATTAGAGATTTTATTGTCACAATAAAGTCACAGGATATCCTTGGTCATGGATTTTCACCCAGCATTATCAGGGGTAGGTAAAAGAGTAAATGATCTTTGGCCGGTATTTACAGACCTCGGAGGACATGAGAAAGATGTTTAGTGAAAAACCAATGGGGGCTTCAAAAAGACCAAGAAATCTGAAGGATTCTATCGTTAGGTCTAAGGTTAAACGTATGGATAATTCAGATGATTCATGAAAAAGTGCAGTAAATCCAGAAGTCAAATCTGTAGATTTTTGGAGGGGGATGCGTTTGAAGGTGAACAGGGTTCTTACAGAAATAATTTTACATTCGATTGTGATTCTAAGGAAGTGATTCATTTGAATTGTTTGTAAGACTTGTAGTAAAGTTTACGTTGGTAGTACAATAACTTCGTTTCGCCAACGGTTTAATAACCATAGGTGTAGTCAATCCTTTAGGCAATTGCTCTGATGAAGTCCTGAGTCAATAGGTCGAAAGCTTAGCATTAAAATGAAACGTGGTGTACCACAAACTATACATAGCATAGGAGTAGTGTTACTACATATGGTAATGGTCAGAGGGGTATTCCAGGGAAACATTTGCACGTCCATTTTTTTGAGGCGGGGCATGACGGGATTAATGATATGGCAGTAAAAACAGTTGATAAGTCAGATGTAAAAGATCCAACTAGGAGAGAGGTCTTTTGGGCTTGAAAACTGAACATCTTTATTCCTAGAGGACTGAATTTCAGGAAGTGTAATCCTTGACTTGAATTTCTAATCAGTATCTTTATGTTATATAAGTACCCTGGACCTTCTGCAAACTGGATTCTTGGCAAAGTGGCAGAGCCTCGAAACGTTGAATAATGTTTTTAAAAGTAACCTGAATTAGTCTACAAGCTTTCTAACTTTGCTGAAAGAAGGTTCGGTGGTTTGTTTATATACATACATATATATTCCTGAAACTCATTAATAATTTATGAGGAAAATTCAAAAGAAATTAATGTTTAATCTGTGTATGTACATGTCATACAACCACTAGTGGCTGTATCAGATTCGCATATCAGTTCTGTCTCGACTCTCCAACAATCAAACAGAGCTTTTTTTTGAGTTAAAATAACTTCAAAGTCTTCGTTTCACAAGTACTTTACAACATTCGCGTCGGT
>JBAHVQ010000047.1:0-25448 GCA_036872915.1 Nanipora kamurai
CCGAAGGTGCGAGTTCAAATCCCGCTCGAGTCAACTTTTTCAGTTGACTTCAGCAGTGTAGGTTTAATGTGAATTTACTTTAATGGATTCCAACACTTAATAGTAACATACTAAAATGTCGAAAGTAATGAGGTATGAACGATTGCTCTTAGACTGGGGGTGTTTCTGCCCTCATTTGAATGTTCAAATGGAAATATTCAGCTCTATCTATGTTGAACTAGATGTAAACTCAACGGAATGTATACTAGACTTCATATCTGCTTCCGTGCAAGTCATAATACATCACCTACTGTATTTCTTCTTACATTACGGTATTATGGTATGGTATCGTGTGGTATTGTATCGTATTGTATGGTATCGTATGGTATGGTATCGTATGGTATAGTATAGTATGGTATAGATGCTGTAAAGATATAAATATTGCCCTCGATATTGTTTCCATTATCCATTTATTCACTGTCACTTTATTCGTGTTTAGCTACTACATATGGCGTCAGCATGAACATGACAAACGTTGAATGGACTGATGACTTACATAACACAAGTTCTAAAGCATATAAGGAACTACTTGCAAAATTCATTGCAGAGGTTGGTTTTCATGAATTTGAGAAATTTTTATAATATCACACAAGTTAATAAAACAAAATATTTCATGAATGTTAGATAGAGGTAATATTGAAAGGCAATGGAAAAAAAGAGTAAATAAATTACACGCGGTTGAATTTGATGGAATAAAGCATGGATTGAAAGGCATACTGAGGAAATTGAATGGTATATGCGGTGGGACATAATTTTGAATCTTTAGTCATTTCGTTGAGAAACATCCCAACACTCGGAAATACCCAAGATTCATTTCGCTTTTAAAGACTGTATCTTATTTGTGTCGATAATTGAAGTTTCCTTTACATTTTCAGCTGCAAAAGATGTATCCAAACGCTACTATTAGCTTGGGAAGCATTACGTAAGTATTTAATTAAGAATAATGCAATGTCTTATGTACAGGATGTTTGCGAAAGATCAGTCTAACATCTGAAATTTCCCGATTTGGTAACTGTAGTTCTTCTTAACATGTAGCTGGTATTATTACCATTTGAATAGATTAAAATATCTACTCCTTCTTTGTTTACTTGATTAGAATAGGGAAACATAAAGTTTAAGATTATGGTCAATTTTAGTTAGGACTGTGATTTTGGTTTTTTTTGACTTGTTTAGTTTAAGCTTCCAAATAGCCAGGTTCTAGACTACTTGAAGCTCTTAGTGTTGCATTTTTTAAAACTGGTTGCTGTTGTGTCTTAAATGTGTACTATTCTAACACTCGAGATTTCCTTCCTCTAAAATAAATTTCATTTGAACTCTTTAGATCAGTCTTAAAACCTGCCAGAGATTAAGGCGGTTTAAACTGAACCGCAGTCTAAACCGTGTGAAAAAGGTGGTCTGGATGTTGGATTTCTTCAATTTTTTTATAAACAGGACGCTGAAAGATCAAATGTTAAAATATCATAAATCTTTAAGCAATGACGTTTCATTTAACTTTCAAATAAATATGAGAAGGATTTTCCCCTGTAAGTTTTAAAAATTTCGGAAAGAATTTGGAAACTTTGAAAAGTTCGAAAATTTGGTTTTTGACATCGATATTAGTTCAATTCTAACCTTTTTTCAATGTAAATTGTAGAAATTAACGTAATTTCATTGTTACACTTAATTCTAGGAAAGGGAGTGTTAATTTCACTTTTGTTATTACCTTCCCATCAAATGATCCTGTAAAGACTGACGTACTCAAGGAAGACCTACAGGAGAAAGGGCTCGGAAATTATACTGTTGAGGTGAAGAACATCGAAGACAAAAATCGTAAGTGTGGCTTCTATTTTGAAAAACCTTTACATTCTATCCAGTTTGGGCCGTAGCCTAAGTAAGGACTCCCTAACGAAAATTTCATATACCATTTCACATAAATCAGACCTTTCATTTATTTGTTCATTATTTATTTATTCATTTATTTATTTATTTATTTATATATTTATTTATGTATTTATTTACTTAAAATTCTTTATACACGATAGTTTATCGTCCACAAAAGGTTGTTTTTCATGAGGCCGTGTATGCTAAGTCAAACTATCAAACAGTAGGTAAACATTATAGTATGTTCAAAAAGCGTTTACAGTATGAAAAGTTTAAAAAACGTCTAATAAGAATAAAAAAGAAATCTTAAAAATATATTACTTATTACGAATTTTATTATTTTAACACACCAAAATTATTTACAAATGTGTATTGAATGTCTTAGCAGCTGCGTAAATGAAACTTCTCTTGATGGCATTGGTTTTAGGCGTTGACAACATCAGTATTTTGTTTATTACTCCTAAAGTTGTAGGTCTCATTGTTCGCCTGAGTAAATATTTTCAGGGAAATATCTTCAGGGAAGTTCTTTTTTAAGATTTTTGACATATATAAAATTGTTTGGGCTTCCCTTCTTTCCTCAAGTGGTTTCCATTCATTTGTGACACCTTCCAATTCCTTGTGTGAAAGGAAAATTTCATTAATGAAATTAAATTTCTTGTGTGACATGGAAATTTCATATGCAAATTGCATGTTTCGTAGGGCAAGGTTTCACTTGTGAAATTTCGACCCACATGTAAACCAGGTATTTTATGAGTGAAATTGGAAAACAAGTCATGTTTGAACTTTTCTTACCACTCACAACTGTAAGGGACATACACTTTTTTCGGCCAGATTTCTGAAAATGGTTATTCAAAGATGAATGTACCCAAACACATTTAAAATTTAGACATAAAAATAACTCAACAAAATCTCACACTTCCTCATTCACGGAGGCCCATGAATACGGTGATATGTTTCAGCTCTTGTTCGTAGTGTCAACCCAGTTTGCATGCTTTGTTTCTTTGTGCTTATGTGATTGCCACAGAGACCGCTATTCGATGTGAAATATGAAATTATTTGAACTAATTAATAGAAATATCCTTTAAAATTGAAACTGAAACGAAATGAGGTGAGGATTTACATGCGAACATGAGAGACGCCTAACCCCCTTTCTGAAGCTCCGATAACTTTCAGATAGGACTGATTGTGAAGAAAAAAATGCAACATCCATTGGATTATCGCGATAAATTTGCAACATTTAAAAATGAATATCCCAAATTCAACAAAGGCGGCTCCTACTACATAGTGTTAGCTTTCTAGCCGAACTACAACAACAAAATCCAAACCATACACATTTTAGAAGTTTCAGTTGGATAAGATACTTTTAAACTTGTTCATTGGTATACCATTGTCGTAAACATAAATCTGTAACTTGTTCTAGAACACACTTTTTCTTAATAGCAAGTCAATCACGCCCTTTTTTGCTCTAAGGTAGATCCACCCCTGTAAATCAACCTGGAGAATCAATTAGTAAAGACAAGAAAAAAATATGGAGATAAATTTGATACGATGACTTGATCAAAGACATTCTTTCAAGAATAATTGATTCTACCTTATAATTTATCAGGTGTTCTACCAGGATATTCTTTGTTAGGGGGATTAAACAGACATGACCTGTTTCTATTAAACTATTCAGAGAGCTTTGTGTTCTGTAGACGTGTTCCAACTCTCTCGCTTATCATCATACGCTCGAACAAGTCTGCATGTTTTCTGTGCAGTCAAACATTTTGCCTTCAAGAGTACAATAGACGCTTGGATGATCCCCCGAAACTCAGCTGGCAATTTTTCTTAAAATACTGAGGAGGCAATATCTTTCTCTCATTCTAATCCTGATTTAATCATAGAGAGAATATCTCCTTTTCAAAATTTTTAGGAGAGGCTGAATACCCTCTACCCCTCCCTTTTCCAGAAGCCCTGATTAATAGTAAACAGGGACATAAATTCTATGGGATGTGGATGTATATCGCCAAAAACTAAAGAAAATTATTGACCTTTCCAGATAATCTTTAGGACTCCTGTTATATTTTTATATTATGTTGTCCTTTACCATCATTTTAGAAACTGTGTCAATATTCAACAGATAGCTAGTTATATGTGAAATTTGACATGTGGAATTTTCATAAGGGTTTTCTTGAAATTACTTTCTTTTGTTTCTTTTCTCCAACGTGAAAGCGAGTTCACGTCTGGTATCTAGTAACCTCCTGTAGAAATGTTTCCTCTATCCAGAAACGTGATATCTGTTTGTTCCTAGTATTTTTATCAGTCAGTCTGTTTATCAGAGGAAATTATTTTTACTTTGCAGTACCACGAAGTCCACCTTCAGCCATTAATGTTACAATGATTACTCACCACTCAGTTGTGGTTAGCTGGCTTCCCATCCCTGAAGAAGACTCTAATGGCGCCATTATTGGTTACAAGATCGTGCTCATTCCCGGTAGCAATAAGACAAGAGAATTCAACTTGATAGTTGAAGCTTCTGACACTAAATTCAGTTATCACATTAACGCACTCGTTCCAAATATGACTTACCATTTTCACATGTATGGTTATAATATAAACGGCAAGGGAATTGAAAGCAACACAATCAACTTCAGAACAAAAGGTAAGACAATTAATTGGACAAATTTCAAGTTTCGACGAAAGGAACAAGGTCACAATATAAGGGTGCAATGCACATGTATATGTATCAATCCTACGACTCCGTATAGACGTCCTAAACTGAAACCTCGTTAGCGGTCGAACAATCTTCAGGAATTCAGGTAAAAGGTTGAGGGAAATTTTCTGTCAATTCCTCAATTTGTAAAGTAAGTTAATTTATCAGCAGCATACGCTGACAGTTTTAAGGTGTGAAGAAATAAAAGTCGGATTTAGACCCAGAAGAGTTAATTGAAATAGTTATAACTCTTTCCCATTCGAGACTCCCCATTTAACGAGTAATATTGTCTGGTATTAGCCAGATAAAAATAAAAAAACTCAGGTATGGACGGATAAAAGTGGAGCAATTGTTGTCGTAACATATTATCTGCAGTAGAAGTAGTATCTAAGTAAATTAAAGTTATTTTATATATTAATTAAAGGGAAATTTAAGGTGCCAAGCTTCATTTTGCTCAAATGCATTCGGAAACACTTAAACATAGCTTAACATCGGTATGAACGTGGTGTAAAGTGATCAGCCTTAAGTTACGTTTAAGCAATGTTTAACTTTAGTCTAGCTTTAAATCTACTTTAACGTAGCTTAAGGCTAACTTTTCGTCCTGTATTAGCTCAAAAAAAGCGCTGTTTGAATGTTTGAGAGTCAAGACAGAACTGATATGTGAATGTGATGTAGCCACTAGTTGTTGTATCAGCATGTTACAACCACTATGGTTATATCACATTTGCATACACTGATTAAACATTAATTTCTTTTGAATTTTTGGCATGAATTATTAATGAGTTTCACAATTTCTTATATATAATAATCTTTGTCAATAAAGATTTTGGGATTAATCTAATGTTGGTATTCTTGTCTGTTTTTGTCTATTTTATTGATCTAGTTCAAATTCCAAAGATTAACTTAGTGAACATTTCTCAGATAACTCCAAACCACGCCGTGCTTCATTGGACCAGAGTGGCAGACAATTACGCCACTTATGGTATCATCTCGGGCTATAAAATTGTCCTATTCAAGCACGACCAAAGATTTGATATTCCAGCTTCCGCCGGGGAAGAAAGGAAGGACTTAGCTAACCTCGTCCCTAACACCACATACAATGTTACAGTCTCGGGATTTAATGAATATGGTGACGGAGTAGTCAGTGACGGACGAACCTTTACCACGCTGGGTAAGTATTTAGCAATACATAATCTTACTTTAATAAACGGTGCAGAATAAGATAGTAGTTGCTCATTTAACAACAATGCTTTCCAAACTTAAATCATTCAAGATAACACCTGGACATTGTTTCACGTGTTTTTATAAATTAAGCAGGTAAGATCTCCCAATAACATAATCATCCTTAGAGCTACATGAAGAAAAAATATCATGATTAACATGGTAAGATAGCAGTTACACATTTAACAACAATGCTTTCCAAACTTAAATCATTCAAGATAACACCTGGACATTGTTTCACGTGTTTTTATAAAGTAAGCAGATAAGATCTTCCAATAACATAATCATCCTTAGAGTTACATGAAGAAAAAATTATCAGGATTAACATTTCTCTTAAAGAGCTTTCTTTTAGGTAAATTTTATCTCTTTCAAAAAGACTTATTTTTGAAACCCTACCCTTCTACGTTTACTTCCCTGGAATTTTACTACACTTAGAATTTAGTATTTATCTCTCTTTGGAGTAGAATTAACATTTTAAGGTGTTAAGGCTCCTGTTTTTGGCTTTTAGACTTTAAGTTATTGGAACTGCAAATCGCCGAAGTAGTGAGCACGTTGGTTTGTTTTGCAAGGCCAAGAGGGAGAGGATGGATAGACGAAATATTTCTGAATTGCTCTATTAAAGATTACAAAATCGTGGCTTCTCTTTCGGAAAAATTTCTTAGACTCCCCAAAAACTGAAATTCCTTCACTATAACTTTATTTATACAAAAAACGTTATCATGGATGAACCTGAGTTGTTGCTGGGTTTTTTTGTGTGCGTGTGGCGTAAATTTTGCTTATATTTCAAAACACGTTCTACTCATAATACACGTTATCACAATGTGATGCTTCCCTTCGATTTTTTTCCACAAGTTGACAAGTAACATGAACAACTGGTTTTTAAATTTAAAAGACTTCCTCAGTTTTTGCTCTGCGCACGTTTACTGCGCCTATCTAATTGCAAGTTCTTAAACAATACTTTCAAATTAGCGACCATTTTTGAGAAATTTTTAAGATTTAAGGATGCCCGATTTTGCAAACTTGGCGAGATCAGGCGGAGGAAAATGGCTTCAGACAGTCGGAAGGGAAAGCTCAGTGAAAGTTTTTCGGAAGAAGAATGTTGAAAGCTAGAAATAAGACCGGAACGGTTACTCGGGAGACGGGTAGTGAAACACAATGTTTCAACTTAATGTTGCAGGTTTAGCGTTGGGATTCTTAAAGAAGGTCGATGACCATACGTTTTTAATTTATGACTTTTTTTTCTTCTATACATTTTACAAATCATATCAGAAATTAAAGGAAAAATCACCTCTGTAACTAATATTTTCCCATGCATGCTTCTTGAAATGACATGTCTAAAAAAATATGGAAAAAGACATTTCTGAATCACAACAATGTCTATTTAATAGTTTTTTGTTTTATAACATACAATATTTTCTTATATATAATTACTAAATAGATATATTGTTATAGGATACTAGCTAAAAAGTTTGATAACGGTTGTGCAATTGTGATTTATGCTCTAAATCGTAATTGGTAACTCTAAACCAAATTGGAAAACAGGAGTATTTTATGCATGTCATATCTTTTAAACGAGTATGGAGCCGCATCTTGGGGAGCTCCGTGCCTTACAGTCACATGGTAGATTTCTGTAGGTTTTCATGGGTGGTGAAAATCAGAATTACATGCAACAAATAACCCCACGAATCTGATTTTGTAGTAAACTCAAAGTTTAAAACCCTAAACGTTCTTCTATATGAGCCCTGATATTTCCATGAAATAATATTCTATATCACTATCATTGCTGTTTTAGCTTTGATACCTAAACCAGCATCTGTAATTGTTGTCAACATTACTTCTGATATGGCCGTGGTTCAATGGGAAACGATATCTTCAGAAGATGCAAGGCACGGTGGTATTCGTGGCTATAAGATTATCGTTAACAGGGGTAGCACATCCTTCAATATCACGGCAACAGCAAATACGTCCTATGTAGTTCTAGGAAATCTTTGGTCGAACACAACCTACTCTGTTCAAACACTTGCTTACAATGAATATGGTGATGGATTAACCAGCGACAAACATTACTTTACAACAATGGGTGTGTATACAAAGTAAATGCTTTCAATTTGATAAATATAATGTTAAAGTAATTACAAAACATGAAATTTCTATTTACAGGTTCCAGTTAATAGTAAACTTTCGTCTTTATTTTCGGTTTGAAAATTCACACCGTCAAGACTGCAAAACAGATGAGGTATTAATGTACCATGCAATGTAGAATTGAAACTGCTATACAACGCCCTTTCGAGATAAGTTTAAAGATGGACAACAAGATGCAATTGTCAACTGGAAAATTTTAGCCAGCAACACGACCTTGAAATATTATTAACCTGATTAACTTGTTGACCTGGATAACGTATACTAATCTTTTAACCAGAATAACTTAGATTTTTAGTGTTAAGTTAGTGAAACACAGCGCATGGGTGGATAATTTTATAAGACATTTGGCCCGTGAAGTAGACAACTGCTCTACTTTTTCGTCAATCTGCAAAGCAAAAGAAATGGTTGTCGTTACACATAATGAACTCTGCTGCACGTTGCGATGGATCATCAAACCTGTTTTACAATTGCCTTGCGAGGCAGTTTCGTGCAAACACTGCAGCGTGTAATAGCACTTGAATCTCGGAAAAGAAATTTATCTCATATTTATTTAGATAAATTGATTCATTTGCTTTTCATTAACTTATTTTTTTGTTCATTCGTTCAATCGTTAATTCATCTTTTGTTCATTTATTAATTGTTCATTTGCTCTTTGTTATGTATTTTCATTCATTCATTCCCTCATTCATTCATTCATTTATTCCAGCGTGAATGTATTCACGCATTCTGTAAATGGATTATTGATTCATTAATCCATTGATCAATACATTCATATATTCCTCCACTAATTCATTAATTTATTCATTCATTCATTCATTCATTCATTCATTCTTCAATTATTTATTCATTCTTTCATTTTTTCAATTATTCTTCATTCATTCATTATTTATTTATTCATTCAACTTTTCATTTATTATTTATTCATTTATTCATTCATTCACTCACTCGCTCATCAATTCATTGACTAATCGATTTATTGATTGACCGATCATCTGATTCCCTGATTCATTTATTAGGGAACGATGAAAAACAAGCTAATAACCCAGGGACGAGTCCTCCATCTCAAATAAAAACCATAGTGTTCCCCCACTCACCAACCACCTCGGTGAAGCGTCACCATTTCCAAACAACATTCAGTAAAGAAGTCACGCCTTCGCCAAGACTACAATCAACAAACTTGACCATTGGGTTACATACGACTGAGTCGAGTGTTTCACCGCATTTCATCGCGTCAAAATTATGGAGTACAACGTACTTGAAAGAGACCCACAGTAAATTAATCTCAACAGTAGGCTTGATGAGCAACCGTTCCTTACAATCTAGTATGTCCCACTTCAACGATAATTTATCGTATTCACCGTCGATGCTCAGCTCCCAGTCTTCCAAAATTCAGTCTATCCATTCGCATCTTTTCATGTCGCCTTCAAATCTTATTACTGTTACAACAAACGTTTCAACATCACATTATAATTTATCACTCTCACCTTCACTGCAATCCCAAACCTTCACTGAAATCCCAGTCACTGCAACGAAATCTCTGTCGACCACGCTAACTACAGGCACAGAATATATTGTAGGTAAAATTCATTTCACGGATGAGAAGTTTAGTTCCGAGCTTAACGATCCAGATTCGACCAAATTCAAGGAATTGGCAAATGAAATCGAGACATGGTTGCACGCATTATTTGCGAATAACAGTCTTGAATTTGTGAAAGTCGAAGTGTTAGGCTTTTCCAGGGGGAGTGTCGTTGTAGAATTCTTCTTAACTGTGGCAAAGACCCTTAAATACAAGCCTCAAAATATCACTGAAACTCTACGTAAGGCAAAGGTGACTGGAGGACTGGGTAGCAAATCCTTTGAAATATTTGGAGAAGACTTCTTCCAACAGGAAGAAAAGCCTACAGTGAAGCCAACGTCACCCAACGAAGCGAATAAGGGGCTCCAGAAGAATGATGATGAAGATGACGGTGCATTAATTGTTGCCATAGTAATGTGCGTTGTACTCGTGGTTGGCGTTTCTGTGGTAGTAGCCTATATCGGAAAGAAAAGAAATTGGCTTACGAGAAGTAGACGAAAAGTGGTCCCGGACGAGTAAGTACCAACCTCCGTTATTTTTTAGGATGAAAAAGCTCCAGGGACGGCACTCCGGGGGCAGAGGGGTGATAACATTTCATACTGCCAAGGAATATTTTATCTCTTTTATCTTTTTAGCTCAATTGAACAAATTTTCAATTACATTTTAAAGATTGTAAAACCTTAAAGATTATTATTCACCTGCACTTTTCAAAGATTATTTTAATATACATGTAAACCACTTTCACGAAAGATCTCAGGGTATGTTAATGTTCTCCCGTCCGGAATTTCTGTAGGAAGTTAACTTGGTGGTCGGAATTTTTACCTTTATTTATATTTCCGCTTAATTTTAGGACAAAAATCTATTTTATTCTATTTTATTTTCAACACAATTTAACCAGCCTATCAATCATACGCTTACTCCCATCACCCACCTGATTTCCTCAATCTCAGTAAGTGTAGACAAACTGAGTTATACTTGACTCAACAAATATATTCTACAAGTAGACCAATTGGACGTTTTAACACTAGGTATCTCTAAAATCGGATAGAACAATAAGCCAAAAACATTTCCTCCAAATTATATTCTCGAAATCAATGTAGTCCTCCACATAGAAGTGAGCAGACAGTTGTTCAATTAACCAATCAAGAAACTTTGGTGAGACTGGGTCGAGGCTTGACGTGTAAGTATTCTGGGATATTTTGGGTGGTACAGTACAACTTGTACTGTTTGGTTTGGCTTCTAAACATTTACAACTACAGAAAACTAGTTCAAAAGAAATGATACCAGAAGAATTTTCCAGGAATAAGTATTTAAAAAGATTCAGAGTTGCTGCGTGACCAACAAGCTGTCTGAAAATGGTAAACAAACGAAAAAAAGAGATCGTTTGCCGTACAGTTTCCTCAAGTGATTTTTCGAGATTCTTTCACGAAATATTTTTTTAGTTTTGCCATTCATTTTCATAAAAATTATACTCATATAAAAGCATAGTCAAAAAACATAGTATTTCCAAGCATTTTTTTAGACATTCTGTTTATCTGTTATTATTAAACTGAACACTTTTCTAACATTAGTAATGTGTTGCATTTATTTATTTTTACTATCCAGCGATGAAGAGGAGGACTTATATCAAAAACCGACAAACAGTAGAATGCGACTAAAAACAGCACGTGGTCCAAGAAAAGCTCACGGGGCAAGAATAAATAGTGGACAGAACACGACAGAGTGTTAAACGGGAAAAGATTAATATTCTGAAATGATTTTTTATAATCAAACGATATGATAGTATGCATGAAGTGAACTCCATCCTCCGTGAGAAAAAGGTCATCTATACATACAAGTAATATGTCTAAATAGAAGGGTATAATGACTTGGTCTTGTAAAAATCAGTTGTTAATTACATTAAACCAACGAGTAGTTCTATATTCAACCTAGAGCTGAGTGCAACAAGGAAACTTCGAAGGTTTTTATTTGGCTTGCTAAAATGAACTGCTAACATTCTTGCAGACGTTGAGATACGCTTTATTAGCCTTGTACGTTTTATTCAATGCATATAAAAGTTTTTCTATTTACTCATTATTGTAGCAACTAAAGTATGTTTGATAGCATTCTCTAAGCAGCACTAAGCAAGAAACACTTTTGAAATAGATTAGATGACCGAAGACAATCCAGTTTTCCAAAGTAAGCAAAACAATGAGACAGAAAAGCAGTGTAACTACTTTAAAAATCGATAAAATAAATACTTTAAAACAATGGCGACAGTACAATTAAAATATTTTCACTTTAGTTAAAGCAATGATATATCAAAACCTAAATATGAGCAAGCAAACTTTCATTAATTCAATCAATCCTATAGATCCTATGCAAATATGGCTGCCTGTTTAATATTCATTTATATACATTTAAATAATCCTTTCGAGCCTTGTTTTCACGCTAAAATTCAAAAGAATCTTGACGTAAGATCGTGGTCGAAAGGCTAATTTTAATGCACATAAAAGAATATTAACTGATTGGCAGCCATTTCTTCAAACTCTCTTAATTCAAAAGATAAAATAAGGGGCCCATAACGCCGGAATAGAGCTTCAGAGTGTCATTTGGAGTCATAGGAGGCCTCCATCAATCACCTTGCCCCCGACCCTCATTTGCCTCTCACAGGCCGGTTGGTTGACCCTTATGACCTTATGATCCCGAGTAAAATTAAACAAAATAATCTATTCAAAATGAGTTTAAATAAAGATCTTTTATATTCACATAACAGAATAAAAAACATAGTTGCCACTTTGAAATAAGGTCCTTGGACATCAAGAGTTTTGAAAGGCTCAGACGGTCCATGATCCATCATCACGAATTCGTGCACATTTCTAACCATCCATTCCCATCTAGGTTCATCTAGTTCAGCAGTGGGACCAGAATTGTTGAGCACCCTACTGTGGGGATCCAACAGAGACCCTGTGATTAAAAAATGTCTTTTCGTAGCCCTTCCGAGGAAAATCTAACTTACAAACCTAGAAATCTAGTTCCGTTTATAATCAACTGGTTATTAAAGAAAACCAGACCATGAGTCAATTATATTTAAGGGCGTTAATGCTGGTTATGTGAATTTAATATCGTACAACTAATATACAGCATTTGTACACTCAGTATCATGAGAGAATATTTCAATCTTACTACTCTAAGTTTTTCTTCTTCAACTTATCGTTTAACAATATCGAGTACATGTAAATGTCAAATATCACTCAGGACCTCCAGCTCACTTAACTGACAATACGACAGTAATATATAATTAGCTCACATGCAGTCAGGCTTCCACCAATGGTGTGCCAAGCTCAGTTGGTAGAACAGTGGAGAAGGACTCCAAAACCTCTGACAGTGGGTAGTGCTATTAGCACTCCTTCCAATTGTAGCACAAACCAGTCTATTCATACTATTCAAAATGATTTCAAATAGTTGGAAAGTAATTAGAAAACAAAGTAAAGCATTTGTTTTTCATTCAAGCAAATGTTAGATTTGATCACGGTAACAATCAAAAACTGGTAAAAACAAAATGTCACAGCAATTTGAAATTCTTCTTATTCTAACGCTATTTTTTATTAGTGCACCTCAGGTGGCGAAGGTTTTGTCAGTACAAGTTAAAACACTGCCTCGTAAATGTTGTTGAAGTAAGGGTTCTCTTGATGTTTCAGTAAAACCTATCTATTACAAAGAGGAATTTGTAATTATTGTAAAGGATAAGTAATTCAATTTCTATTTGGAATCAAGAATTGGTTTTGTTTTTATTAAAGCAACGAATTGTAATCAATAAGATCGAAAAAGATAGCAGCTGTACTTTTAATTACCTCACTTTAGGGGAGCGATCAGGATTTTGAAAGGGGAAAAAAAGCTTTCAAATTTAAATTAGTTCCAATAAGAGTTGAACAGTATTTCGCTTTACATGTAAGCACCCAGAGCGTCTATTGGAATAAATACGACAAGCTTAACCAAAATTCTTGAAAAACAATAATTATTTTCATCTTGGAGTACGTTGTTCAGACATTCATAAATCATAAAATCTCAAAGACAGTTTATGATTTGACCATGCTGTTATACACTAAATTATTTAACTTTATTAAATGAGGCGTTTCTTCTGCCATAACAACAAATCATTCTAGGACTTTTATTTGATTAGTTTGAAGTCATTCTTATAACGGCAACAAGCTTACACCTGCGTAGTGCTTTGCCGTCGAAAGGCATAAATAAAAGGATTTATGCACGAGCTAATATATGAGAAGGAAAAAAGTCTGAGAAGCATCGACCTTGCAAGATTTTTTGAAATTGTTTTATCAAGTGTGGAAACAATATCATAAATTAAGAAAGGAAGAAAACTAATATAAAATATGGTAACGATTGCAAAAGAGTTCCATATAGTTTTTGCCATAAGATGTAAGTGTGCTCGTCTGAAAGGACCAAACACAGCTTTTCTTTGTGCGTAGATGTTGTATGCCTGTGTCCAGGCAGCATGGAAAATTACAACGTACATGAAAAGTATCAATATCAGCTTGAGTATTTGTAAGGTCCACAGGAATTTCTCGTAGTAACTGAACTGCCCCAAGTCGTAGCAGATAAAACCTCCAGTACCAGCCACCAAGGCTGATGACCACGAGAAAGCGATCAAAACGTACGTCCGGCTCCTTGTCATCACGGCTCGATAACGCAAGTTGTAAACAACAGCAAAGAATCTGTCTACAGCCACTGCTACAACAGCATTTTCACAAAATGATATTTCGGCGATATTTAACGACGCAAAAAAGAAGAAACTCTCTCCTCCCCAATTTCTCAGTGTCAAAACGTACAATAACCAAGGAAGAATTGTAACACAACTCAGCAAATCAGCTGTGGACAGACTAAGGATCAGTAAATCTGATGGTCTTCTTCGTAAATAACGTCTCACGTAGAACATGCTAATGACAGCGATGTTTGCAAATGAACCAACCAGAATCTGTAGTAAAACGAAGGTTATAAGGATCGGATATTCATTTGGATTAAGAATTACAACCCTATCGCCCAACGTTACATTCATGCTAACGTTAGAATTTTTCAAAGTTTGAGTGTCATATCAAACTCGCCGGCACCTGCTGACTAAATGAAACTGAGTGAGAGTTAAAATGGCCACTTCATATTTTCCTTTATTAAAATGCATTGATTTTTTTGTTAATGTAAATTTTGCATAAAGTAGATGTCAATTACCTCCTTCAAGATATGATCCAGAAAATAACACAGCAGCTGAAAATCAGAAACATTTCACAAAATAAACTCTATATTTATGAACTTGAAGGCTTGGTAAAGATGCTTTATCTCACTTATTGAGTAAGCTATAATATCTTTAACCTGCAGAAGAGTATGCCTTGTGATTACAGATTGTAGGACCTTCTTACCAATTTGATATTAAATACTATAAGACATCATTTTTCACTCACAGCCTTAACCTTATTCTTTATAATTCTATTAATTCTATGGATCTGTGTATTTTCTTCTAAGATAAATGTTTAGCTCTATTTCAGAAGCATCCTCAGGGTAATATGAAATGATAAATTCACAATTATTCAGTAAGTGGTTATCCCATGGATAATTGTGAATTTATCATTTCATAAATGTTTAGGTTTCCTGTTTGTCTATTTCCAGGAAATGTCTCATGGAACAAACAAACTGCAGGTGCCTTTGTTGTATTTTAATTTAGGTGAACCAGTGACGTAGCCTAGGGCTGCCCCATTCTCTTTACTTCCTGCTGCACTCATCGGTACAGACAAGATTTTTTGTCGGTATATTCAGATTTGATACCGAGATAAGAAATATTAGAAGAAAGTTATAATATACCCTTCTAGAGGCATAAAGTACATTTAGTGTGTGATTAACTGTTCATGTATCGATCACCTTTAACTTGAAATCTTACATTTTTAGCAATGCCTCAGTCCCTTAATTTGGCAAAATTTTTTCCAGAAATCGCTGGAAGTATATTTTTGTGCCTTACAAAATTCAAAATTTTCCTGAGCGACCTGCTCCTATAGCCCCCTGGTGGGATTCGCCACGCCAAATGCTGCCGATTCAATGATTTTTGTCACAATATTTTCGTCAGTACATCGCAGGTATCTCTGTCCCTTCCTTCACTTTCAAATGTCAGCCTACGCAACTAAGGTGAACCAATCATAACGCAGCAGTTGCTCTACATGATTTAGCGATCACAACATTTAAGGACCAATACCAAACCAAATTTCAGAACTCCTCTCAGCACGGTCTGACTGGTTGTACGACCCAAGGTCTCTGCAGACGTGTGATAGGTTCTTTTTATTTCAGCTGTGTACATGAATATGTTGCCCTTCAGCAGAGTTTGGATTCTATGATAAGAGATTAAATAGTTTCCGAGGTCGTTTGAACAATATTCGTCAAAAAGAAGAAAACCATGAACATAGGATGATTTAATCTGAGGAGAAATGTATGGTAATGGTTTGTTATTTATGAAAGCAAATCTTTCAGCTAAAAATAGCTTAGGCGTGCTAAATAACGAAACAAATTGAAATGTCAATTCATGTCTCTACGACCGCCATTCAAATACACCGTTTTTAATTTATTTTGGAGAAGTCAAATGACTGCCAATTTATTTCATTTATTTAAGCTAAAATATTCAACATTTTGTGATTTATCATTTTCTTCTTGTGCCTTGATTTATTTTCGTACACAAACGAGTGGAATGTTGACTACATCAATAGCTAATACACAAGAGGAGAGTCAATTTTTTGACTAAAATTAATCAAGTTCCTCAAAGAATTTACAGAATTTATCAACCCTTAATCTTCACCAGCCTGCAGCCGAAGTTTACATGCAGGGCCCTCAAAAATATGAAAACTGAAAGATTAAAATGCTAAAATAAGGTTAATAATTATAAGCAGACGACATGCGAAAGTTCATCAAGCTAATGCTAACCGAAAAACAATTTCTGAGCGCCAAATTGGAATCGAACTCGCAAACTTCTGGTGAGACGCTCTAACCATTGAGCAACCAATACTCAGATGGGGAGCTGAGGTGCAGGTTCTTCGTGTTGTGGCTTCCACTGAGGCAGTCAAATTCAGAGGACGAAAAATGAAATTTACGTTAGGTTTAAAAAGCTTAAACTTGCTTAAATTTGCTTAAATTTGTTGATCAAATTTAAGCGCCCTTTAAGTCATTCTTAAATTCGGTTATATTATATAAATTCTAGTAATATTTTCCTCCCTTTACTTCAAATTCATAAATATGCAGATTATTATTATCTTTGCCTCTTACTGGTCTAGCCTTTAACTTGAAACGTGGGTTTGAAAGATGGTTATATTCTGCATTCGCTTCTTTTCCAAATTGTTGGCTGATGGATGGATTTATCAAGATCATGCAATTGGTGCTATTCAAAGTTGACAAACCATACTGAACAAGAGGAGAAAATTCTGCATGGCTGTGAGTGGGTGGATCTTTCTCTATTTAACTGATGTTGTTTGTGCACACTAAGTAGCACCTGGCATCATTATTCCCTCCCCGAACCCCCACATTAATGCTTAAGTATAGTTACAGTTAGCCTAAAATTGAAACGATTTTAACTTAGAATTAAACGTCAAATTTTAAGTTCTAAGCGATTAGCTTTAACTCTGTTATTTAAGTATCGTTAAGCAAAACCTAAAGATAGCTTAAAACCTACGGTTAAGCCATTCTCAAATTTAGCTTAAAGTCCGGTATTTAAGCTCTTTCTTAAACAAAGTTTAAATCAGCAATTTTCAGCTACTTTCACCTAATGAGTTAAAACTCAAAATCGTCGTTGTCAAACAAAGCCGAATTAACCAATAGGCATGAAAAATTGCAGTTTAGGGTGTTCAGCGGGTCCCATCTCGGCCTAAACTAAGCAGTGTTGAACTCAATCCGGCCACCAAAATTGCAGTCCAAACAACAAGATCCCTACTGAACGTTTACAGTTATCAATATACATTTATGGAGAAAATAATATCGAGTCATTCTTGAAGACAATTGGAAAGTTATGCTTGGAACAAGATGAACTCTCGAAACGTCAAAAGAAAAAATACATTCAGGGTCTGTTGCTTCCGACAAATAATTCTAATTATTTAGTTATTAAAACAAGAAAGAAATGTAAGACAAAGCCCAAATGCTCAAAAGGCGATTTCCACTAGCTCATCCAGGTTTCAAGGGTAACTCAGAATTTATTTTTTTTTGTTTTCTCATTTACCGTTCAGTTCTAAGTATTCACTATATGGGACAATGATTATAAAATCGTTCTGTTCCTGGAGATCTTGTCTGGCTACTTGGGC
Source organism: Nanipora kamurai (assembly GCA_036872915.1). Lineage (NCBI taxonomy): Eukaryota > Metazoa > Cnidaria > Anthozoa > Scleralcyonacea > Helioporidae > Nanipora > Nanipora kamurai. Next base: position 17,846 of record JBAHVQ010000047.1, read on the forward strand.
TCAAACTAATACTCACAGGGTAAAAACTTTGTCAATCCAAACGAAACTCTAACTTCCCTTTGGAGATACGCTCAGGACTTTGTCAGTAAAGTATGCAAAATTGTACGAAAATTTAAAGGTTTTTTGAGCATCGGTACTATGCAAAACAAATCTGGGAAAAAAACCATTCGATACAACAAAAACTACGTGATAATATTGCGATAACTGTCTCAAATTGAACTTCTAACAGTCCTTGTTATGATTTTCTATGACTACAAGACACTCAAAAACGTTTGCAAGAGATTGATTCTCAACAGGATACTTTAAACGTGATAGTAAACCCTTCTGAGGTGATGATCTTGATGCGCTTTGAAAAACGAGATGAAGTACTCGCTCCAGCCTCCAGTTCGAACACGGAGTAAATTGTACCTTTCTGGGTTATCAACGGCTGCGGAATATGTCTTCGTGTCGGCACAGGTTACTGGATAAAAAAGAAAATTTAAAGGGGTTTAGGAATGACACCATCGGGTGTGGGATTCACTGACCTCTATATAAGTGGACTGGATGAACCTCTGGGAAATGTCCTCAAAAATCCACCATCTTCGTAGGCCGTGAGCCCTCCTCAACCAATCATATGGAAGATGTGTTTCCTGAGATGGAAAAGGGGCATGGGACTAAACTTAATAGAAATGCGAGTTTTGTGAGTTGACAACGTTTTGAAAGCTAAAACTATTTGTCGGCAAACCGAAGATTTGACTAAGTTCGGACATCTTTTACAAATTTCCCATCGGAAGATAATTCTAAATGTTTTTTATCTAGTATTATTCTTCGGAACTGGTCGGATGACAGACCAGGATGGCGTCGGTTAACTGAGGACACTTTCGGCAATACAAAAGTATCAGGCATCCGCAGTCCAGTTATATAGAGGTCAGTGGTAGGATCATATCCAATAAAACAAACCAACACCATTGGTAAGCCAAAAGAATAATATTACAAATTCATGAATAAAACATTTCACCTATAGCGGCCTAATCCATTCATATCACAGATCAATTGTCCTGTGCAATATTTTATCATTTTTGAGAAAATTATTTGCACACAAACATATCTTCGTCCATCTGCAAAAACCTTAAGGAAGTAGGATACCCTCAAAAATGTGAGTTAATATTCTTTGGTGAGAATTAAGCATGATGTGAAGGATATAAAACAAATTTTGGCATCACATGTTATTACTTTGGGAAATGTTCACTCCGTTTTATGGCTACAGTAACGTTTCAAAATGGCTTCCAATCAACTTTCAACCTAATTTACTGTAACTCGTAAAAGAACAAGCTGACCTACAATAACTGTTTTAATCAATTTGTTAATCAATTCTTCTTCCAGTATGATAAATCGATAAAATGATTTTAAAAAAAATTATAATGTCAAATTTTTTAATAGTCATAAAATATGATTATTTTTAAAAAAAGAAAAATTGGGATTACAGATTTTCTTTAATCTGCATGTTCCTTGGTGATGTATTTAGAAAACCATTAATGAAATAAAATATTGTGAGTTACCACGTTCTTTAAGTGCTTAATACGTGTTAAATAACAGGAGCCCTTTTTAAACGTCAGTGTTGCTATAGCAGCAATTCGTTGCACACGTTTCTCGATTGAAGTTGTTGAATTTCTTTCTTAGCTCTTATTAGTATATTGTTTCTCATTCTCTTTCAAAACATTTAATCGAAAATTTTTAAGTTCTAGCTTCCATTCTTCAACTTGTAAAGAAACTGTATCGAACCACCCACAAAAGGGATCTTTCCAAGTTTGTGGCATGGGTAGATCCAGTCCACTCAAGATGCACACGTCCAAAATTAAAATTCAAAATACGGATCAAAATGTCGGTTTACTTCCTCGATAAACTGTCTCCAACCAAGATACAATGGGATCCCATCATTAGCAAGGTGGTCTTTTGTTTACTCAGTCTGTTACCATCCGAGAAGCCGCTGACTACAGTTGGAAGCCAAAGATTTAAATATTACCCGGTAATGATTCAGGAGCATCCATGGTGACGTAGCACATATGAATACAAAAGTAACTTAGCATTTATTGTCCGAGATTTTCTCAGAAAATTGCTCCCTTGAGTGTTTTAAATTGCTTCCAGTCAAAAACTACTCACATACTGTACGTTTTTGTTTTATATTGTTCTAGTGTAGATGACTTATGCACACAAAGGTCGCTCAAGAAACTAGGCTTTATGCAACGTTGCAGGCAATGTTGCGGGAATTACTAAATTGTAAGGACGACAATGAGATCTGAAGTGAGCCAGAAATATTAGGATTAGATTTAAGGTAAATATTTATAAAAAATCAGGTGAAGTTTATGGTTAGGCTTTCAATACCATGCTGCTGCATTGATTTCTATTTTTTAATCAAATTTTACGAATTTAAATATTCTGCTGTTTATACCTTTTAGGATTTCATGCAACATCGCTTGCAAAAGTACAATATGTGTCCGTGTCATTACACGATTTCGAAATTTGCGTTTCTTACCAGTGAGAATATTGCCTCCAAGTTCATCGTTTCCTTCAGCGTATTTACTCAGAAACTTGACAAGGTCGTCCTCCTTGAAATTCTCCTCGATTTTCAAGTCGACTTCAGATCCATTAATAATTCCTTTGTTGATATCCTCTTTATTCCAGTTTTTTAATGCTCTATACAAATACAAAAATTAAAGACAATAAATTCTGACCACTTCTTTCTTACGCAATACACATGTTCAAACATCTCCAATTACTTACTCGTATAACTCCGAATTTTTTGGATGAGGTGGAAGGTCTTGTGGAAAAGGTGCAGCAGACATATCGCTAGCAATCGGAGCTCCCCGACGTCTGCCTTCAGCCGAAGCTCCACACGAAAGTCCCCAGCCAACATAACCCTCAAAGCATCCCGAGCCCGGCGTGAACAACAACTCGAATTGAGAATCTTTCTTGGAATACTTGGCTTTCAAGTCTTCCAGAAGACGAGACAGGGGAGAATTAGGATCTCTACTAGGACCAGTCAAGTTTTTCATGGTATTTGCGACAATATCGGCCAGAAAATCTGCAATTTTCTTTATGGCTTTAACCTTAGCAGCAGCGGCAGTCCCAAATTTCGGAAGCTTTAACGCCTGTTGTCGGACTTCTTGATAGAAATCGACTTTGTACTCCCGGCGTATTTTGCCGGCAACGTCGTCGTGGGTCGGTTCTGCGACACTGTTTCCCCAGTCGTTCTTCAAGCAAGTGACCATTTCATCTAGCGAAAGAATGGCTTTGCCTTGTTTGAAACATAGCATTTTAATGGCGTAGAGAGAGTCGACCGTGTTTGAAAAGCCCACATGCATCACCGAAATCATTTTGTACTTTGCTCCACCATTGGTCAGGTCACGGTTGGTCTCTAAGCAGCCATCGATCAAAGAGGAAAGAAGAGGACTTGGGCACGCGGAAGTCAGGTTGCCATAGTTGACCAAGAGGCCATAAAGAGCTTGCTGCGTCTTAACTTCAAAGTGGTACTTGAACAAATCCATTACGTCTTGGAACTTTCCAATTTCCGAAGGATGTGCAGTGGGAAGGGACTGGGGAGTGCCGTTAAGGTACGCTGGTCCAGCATTCGAATACGTTGCCCCTTGGTTGATTGCCATCTCTAAAACTTGCAGTAGAGGTATGTAAGTGAAAGCAAACTCTGTGCTTCCAGCAAACAGAGGCTCGTAGCAGCCATCACAGGCAAGATCGAGAGTTTTTTTTGTATCCTCCGGTGTCACATCCTTCTTAAACGTTTTCAGGACATCTTGTAAGCCGTTAACCAAATGGTCGTCGTGAAGGATGATGGGATGGGCGCCACCACTGAGCATTGACTTAGCAGCCTCTTCCAAATACATCTTGTCGATTCCTCTGTGGACACGGAGCGACACGCACGGCGCATTGAGCGGCAAACGACGGGCGGCTTTCAAGCACAAGAGGGTCACCTTATTACAGGCACTTTCCTCGTTAGCAATGTTAGCTTTACCACCCAGGGTCAACTGCTGTACCCATTGGTTGATGGAATCACCATTTGGAAACATACCATCGCTTCGGTACGGTACAGCACATGTTCCCCACGTATTTCGATCGACCAACAAAGTTTTATTAATTTGGACTCTCTCACCAAGCTTCACAAAGAAACAATCGATGATCTCTTGTGCCTCTTCGTCCGACAAGTTACCAAGGAAAGGTTGCAATATTTGGTCCAGTCTCCCAATCGAAGTAGGCTCGCCACTCAGATGCAGACAACAGTGAACCGAGAAGACAAGTTGAGCAGCTTCAACGAAGGTTTCTGGTTTGTCGGTGGCAAGTTTGTTCATTCGCTTAGCGATTTCGTTCAGATTGGTTTTCTGAGCATCGGTAAATTTATATTCACGTGAATTGGGTCGTTGTTGTGCAGAGGCCAGATGTTTGGCAAGAGCAGAATAATTCTTGATATAGTTCTGGACACCTTCCCACGAAATTATACATCCTTCTACAAACTCTTTCTCCTCATTTCTACCATCTGTCCCATCTAGCTCTCCTCTTCGCTGTTTAATTTCTCTGATCAAGCCAGGAATTCCCTTTTCTACTACAAGACCGATGTTTGGAATAATATGGCCAATGGAAGCATTTTCGCTGAGGCCTTTCAGAAAAGCATCCATCCTTTCGTTTCCTTCATGAAGATATGGCATCGTAACTTTTCCTAGGCCCAAGGAAAAATTTGGCATTCTTCCAACAATTATCTCATCTGGATGAATATTGAATAGATCCGCTTTGTTTCCATAGAACTCTCTCGAATCCATCTTATCCTCATTGCTGGTGGTGAATAGCTCACCTAGGGTAACCTTGGTCGCCCATGACTTCCGAATCATCACCGATGACGACATAATCTTCGCTTTATCTGGCTCACTCTTCAAATGTTTTTCAAGGCTTTCTATGGGAGGAATTTCGCGTTGCTTGAACCACTGGTCGTTCCACTGAAGGAATGCGTATCCTAGCAACCTCAAGACACGTGCACTTGGTTCGTCACCAGGGTCATAGTCTCCGGAGGTCATGCGGTATAGATATTCATTTTGATTGTAGAACATGTACGGATTAGAACTGCGAATGTTCCAATGACCTTTCAGATCGAAATTTCGATCAGTAGATGTTTCCATATGGAGCTCCTCTGCTGAAGGAACATACCACCAAGTCCCTTTTAGAGGCTGGACGGCGTTCAGTAAGATGTCAGCGGTCACTTCTCCAGCGGCAGCCCGTTCGTCGTTTCCCACGATGTTCTCCAAGACATCTTTAAAAGCGTTGGTCGTGTTTGAAAATGAAAGGTAGAAAAGGCCTTCTTCGCGCCCTCTTCCACTATTTGAAACTCCATACGGCAAAGACTGGCGGAACATCACTCGATGTTTGTTGATCACGTTTCTCGGTGATTCTTTGGAGATGAAATGAGCGCGAAATATGTGCGATCGCGGTGTAATTGTAGGAATTATGCAGTTGCTGATCACCCGTCGACCAATCATATCTTCCTTCTCGGACTTGTGCATGTTGCCCAGAACCAACCAATCGAATTTGAATTGCTGCGTCATCATGTATGTCGCTCCAGGTTTACCAGTGCCAGTGTTTTCACCGATGACCGAGTAAAGTGCCAGCGATTCTGCGTCTGCGGCGTTAATCAAGCCATCTTCAAAGCTCCTCTGTAAAATTCGCTTGGATGATGGTGACGATCGCATGATTTGGATCTCATGAGTAACTTTCAAAAGCCTTTTTTTCAGAAACACTTCAATCGATTCCACGGCTTCTTTATGTTCCGCTTTAATGAAAAAGAACAAGTCACCACCAGTTTCCAAGAACTTTGTCGAGGTCTCAATGAGATATTTATCGGGACGTTGTTCCAGATCGACCAGCGATGGATTCCACTTCTTCCAACGTGCAGGATCAAATCCTACAACTACTCGTGGACGCGACAAGGGGTACTGATCCTCAAGTTTGATGGCGTACTCCTTGATCTTCCTACATTTTCTAATGATTTTTTTCTTAATATCGACATCTTCGAGGTCAAGCGATTCTTTGTATTTCGCGTTAATGAAAGAACCATGATCTGGAGTGGAGTAGAACAATCCTTTTTGAGCCTTTTTCAGGATGTCGCTTGAGGATAAGACCATCGTTGATCTTTTTCGAAGCAAAAACAAAACTAAAAACAAAAAAGCAAAAACAACGTCATATTAAGTAATATATCAAACACTCGTGAGACTGAACAGAGGTTTAAACATAAATGTGTGCATGAAACGGTTTATGTAAACATTTACATGGTCAGCGGCTACATGATACGAGTTATGTAAATGTTATGGTCAGCGGCTAGATAATATGTACCACAAAAGTACTTGGAGATCGTGCCATATAGTTTTTATGTTGTTGTTTGACAATATAGGTTGTGTCGTGTTTACCCTTTTACAGTTACAATAGTCAAGACACAACAAAACGCATCGATTTTTAAACGCTATTCTTGGTGGGTATCTATCTCAGGTTCAAACTCTTTCACGGGTGCAGGCGAAATGCCAAAATTTGTCAAGCTCATATCCTCAGGAAAACGATTCTTGGCCCCAGACTGGAGTGGAACCCACAACCTTCGGGCGATTGGCGAGAAAATCTAAGGTCCTGTTCACATGAGACCGAGTGATGTCGGAGCGTAAGGGATAACTTAGGGTGGAGGGTCAAAGTTGACCCTGCTTCATGTGTTATAAAGCATACACCAAGATATCTCTATACCCTATAACTCTCCTCATGGGAAAGCTTAGCTCCGCGTTATCTCGGCCGTGGTTTTGAGATACGCAAGCGTAGCTATGACAAAGATGACCCCGACCCCCTGACCCTCAGCAACGGTGCGGAGAATACTCTGGAGTTTTAAAACTATTTTATTTCAGAATCATTCTCAGGGTAATATGAAACGATAAATTCACATTTAACCTACATTGCTGAAGTCAACTGAAAAAGTTGACTCGAGCGTGATTTGAACTCGCACCTTCGGGAATAATCCAGTCCTCCGCTCTTCCTGTTGAGCTATCGAGTCTACAGGGATTGGAGGCGAGTTATTATCCAACTTAAGTGCACGAGAAATTCTCGCAACAACTTAACGCTATCCACGAGGATGGACGTGCAGTGTTTCAATTCTATTTCAGAATCATCCTCAGGGTAATATGAAACGATAGCTCAACAGGTAGAGCGGCAGGCCGGATTCCCAAAGGTGTGAGTTTAAATCCCGCTTGAGTCGACTTTTTCAGTTGACTTCAGCAATGTAGGTTAAATGTGAGTTTATCGTTTTAAAACTATTTATTCTAACTGTTTTACACGAACAACTCTCTTGTTTAGAGAAACACTCCGAAGAAGTTGACGTAGGAGATCTTAAAACACGGAACGAGTTGTTTCTGTAGAGGTTGAGTATCTCAGTCATTAAATATTAAAAATACAGCAACAGTCTTATTGGTTGGTGTTGGAAGCCGAATTTATTTGCATTTCCTACTATGAATAATAATAAACTAGCATAGAATGCGAAACAAAGGCATGATATAAAGAGTTTAATAGAATCTTACGTTTTGTTGTATACATCACAACA
>JBAHVQ010000047.1:25548-36208 GCA_036872915.1 Nanipora kamurai
CCCTGCCGGGCCAAGTAGAGTTTTCTCTACTTGTCCGGTATGGTTCGTCGCTCGGAGTAGCATTAACATCATTAAATCAGTTATCGGTGAAACACACGACGAGAAGGCGGCAGCAGTGTCTGTGAACTTGACACAGACCTGATTAATAAACATAAGTGTATGTAAATGTGATACAGACCCGATGTTTGATCAAACAGTTTTGTATCATATTTACAGACGTTGATTAAACGTTAATTTCTTGGCTTGTTGTATCACACCTGTAGAATTGATACCATAATATAACAACATATTCTGTCGGAGCTTCAACGATTGTCGTGCTTGATTTCTAAAAGCTTCATCCAATCATTTTTCAGTGTTTTTGAAAGAACCGTAGTTTGCAGTTCTGACACAGTGGTTATCTACTTGCCTTTGGAATAAAACGTTTCCCTCTCTGAGGAAGGCTCTAGAAGGTGAATGTTGCAGTTTTCTACCAAGTTTCCAAACTTAAACCCTATTCCTTCATATTTAGGTTGATGACTTTGAAGAAGTAATAATTCCTGACTTAACCCATAATCGGAGTACGAAAAAAACTGTAAGCAAGGGAAAATGTCCTGTGAAGGCCTCCGCCAAACTCCCAAGCAACCGTAAACAGCCTTACTGTGCAGGTGTGTCAAGGAGAGGTACTAAATTGAAGAAAAGAGACACAAGAAGCAAAAACAGTGATGAGAATTTTGGAAAACATGCTAAAACAGGCGAATTAAACTCAACTGGTGATGGAATGACGAGGAGAGATAAGGAGAGTTCGGGAGAAGTTGGAGAAACTGGCGTACCCAAAGAAACTGTTAACTCGAGCTACGATAAAAGGACATTAGACTCGGATGGGGAGGGCTCTACGGATAAGAAGAATAGTGACGATGACAACAAAGATGGCGGCACTAACGAGAGCAGAAATCGTGCTAATGCGGTGTCCCTGTACGGTAGTGAACATAGCAATGTTAGTAGTCCAATGAGTGAATGCAAGTCAGTAAACATTGTGGATGACTTCCTTGAGAACCCCGAATCCCCAGGAACAACACGTGGCAGCCATGTGACCTCTACGTCGGAGGGTACGTCGGATTTAAGTAATGAAGCTTGCGATGAAACTGGGCCACCCAACGCAGGTTTAGCACCGGTTAATGAGTACAGCGACACAGAAGTGAAAAAGAGAACTGACTTGACAAGCAGAGGTAACGAAGAAATTGAAGAAGAGAATGATAGTTGTATTAATGGAAAAAGAGAAAGGGATGTGGAGGAAGGAAAACAAGATCTGCCCGAAAGGATTTGTAACCGTCCCGAAGTTTCACCGGAAGGAAAACAAGATGTTAGTAAAGGAGTATCTGATGAAGAACAAGTAGGTAGACAATACGGAGACCAAGATATGAGAGAGAAATTTGAGAGAATATCTGCGAAAAATCTTGAACTTGATAAGGATGGAAAGTCAGTTATTGTCTGGACAAGGTAAGTTTGCGTTACTTAACTCTATTTGGCCCAATCCCCAAATATCCAACGTCAACGTTTGTTTGACTTCGTTGTTGCAGTTGATTTTGTATTTGTATTGTTATAGTTGGTGCTGGTGGTTTTGGTGTTGCCTATGATTCGTCGACTTATTTTAGCAATACTTTTCGCATTCTGTTTTCCTAGGGAAGACGACAGGAAGATTTTGCAGCTTTATCAAAGCTGTAGCTCATCTGAAAATATATATAATGAAATTGCTCATGAACTTGGAAATAGAACCGCTCATCAGGTATTTGAGTTTTTATAGGAAGAATAGTGTACAAACAATCGTTCCTGACATTTACAATTCTTTTTTGTTAAGAAAATAAAGGATAAAAAATAAACCGAAAATTGACATTCTGGATCTTAACATTCAAGAAAACTCCCGAATGGACACAGTAATCGTGGTCATTTTTGGTTTGACGATGATCCTGAAATAGAGTGAAAATGTTATCACGATTTCTTTGTTCATTCTTGTGTTGTTGTCTTTTTTGACAGCATTATATCAACTTTATTTTTGGCAAATAATAAATCTACGATGTACATAAATCTAAGATACCAATATACAATAAATTTAATGAGAGGTGCCAAAAATTGGCAAAACACAAATGGGAACGAGTCCCATGCAAGTTGCTCACCAGTGACATATAAGTTAAATAAACATTTAAAACGAGGGAAAAAAATCAAATAACATACAAAATATTATGCAATTGTAGCTATCGAGTGTGAACTAAGCATGTTAGGATTAAAATTATTCACTGTTAAGTCAAATTAAATTTTTCGTTGCTAAGCGTTAGAAGGAGCAGCCCTAACTACGCAGTTCCACAATTTTACAATTCTGATGAGATACCACCCTAGGAAGGTGCTAGTTTTACGTAATATGTAAAGAACGAGTTTGAAGGTTTCATCAGGGTATCCAAACGCGAGGAAGCATAACGAAAATACGAGGCCGAAGGCGAGTGTTTTTGTTTCCGAGTGTTTGGCTCTCCTGATGAAGCACGAAAGACGAATTCTATACATGGCTTCTCAAACGAATACATTCTGAAGTTGATGTCTGAGAGAATCTTAAGAAAATTTAACTCTTGCTTTCTCTTCACTATGGGTTTGATAACATCGCCGGAATGCAGCCGTGCTTTGATGTCAAAGCACGTGTTTTGATATTTCAGTAAGGCTGACGGCGGTTGATGTTATCCAACTCGTTCTGAAGAGCAGAGCCTACAATTTTATATTGAAGATAGTTCAAGCTTCTCGAAATTCTGTCAAACATCCAGTTCAGGTCTTGATCGTTTGAGAAATGTTTCGTGAAAAAGTCACAGGTGTTTAGGTTGTCCTTTCAAACGAATCAATATTTTAGAAGAAAATCGAAGGCAAACTGCAGTTAATTTATTCGGGTGTCTGACCGCGGTACGGATTTCTTTTGTATTTTCCTCATGAATTATTAATGAGTTTGAGGAACTATTTTTCTTCAGTATCAAGATCCATAATGTCGATTTTCGGTTTATTTTTTTATCATTTAGTTCCTTAAATTGTCGGCTGGTCGTGGCTTTTCTGTTATGGTCTTTCTTTTATTTAGGTGGAAGGAAGGTTTCGAATTCTAGTCGGTTTACTGGCTGCAAGCAATGATGTCGATAGCGGCAGCGAAGAGTCCGAGAGCGATCCCGATGACGAAAGCTGTGAAGAACCGGACGGCAAAGAATAAAATATTGTTTAATAAAATAAAATAAAATGTTGTGTTTTATTACAGAGGCATACCGGTGATCATTCGCTGTCTCAATTTCATTGCCTTTTTATTCGAGCTTACAGGTTTCAATTATAGGTGCTTTCCTTTCTGAAATGTTCCATTTTTCATTTTGGATGTGTATGAATAGCTGTGAATTGATAGTTCACGTAATTCTAATATAATAATGTAATTCTAATATAAGAAGTTTTAACTCATTAAAGTCCGAGGAAATTGACTTTATACGGACCAAACAGAGTTAAATTAATCTGTTTACGTGGCATCTAAGTTTCCGACATTTTTACCAGTGGAAGTTGGATGTTTTTGTGCGCTTGTTTTAAATGGGAATAGGCCTTTTGCAGCTAAGCCAAAAACACTGATAATATCTGGAGAGCAAGCGACATCCAGTACATTGTCTTTTTCTTTGTTTTGAAATTCTTACTGTTCTCCATGCTCTTTAGATTTTCATTGTTCTGAGTTATTTTTGGCTATCCACAAACAGCCTATTATGAACCCGCAATAATCTAAGAAGTTCAGTCGTAATCTATGGTCTTCTAATACTCTTTAGTCGTTTAGTTTTTGTGGGAGCATATTTATCGCCTTCCTAGTAGAGAGGACACCTGTTGGTTTGCTGTTTCATTAATTTCTGACAATGAACCATAAAGGACCGGCTTCGATTTTTTAAATCATTATTACGGAAAAAGTTTTATCGAACACATCAAACAAAAGCGCAAAATAAATCCTTGTGTACTTCCATCTTAGGGACGAAAGATAATTATCACATGATCTTCAGGAAGTCCTGAAGAATCCCTTAACGGACAATCAGGGTGCCCCTAATATTTCTGATGAGGGCGCTCCAAGCTACCAAATGATGTGGCATATCAAGTCTCCGTGCATTATTGGTATTGCGCGGTTATTTCAAATCAAAATAAACTTGATGCAAACTTATAGAAAAGTTTAATTGAATACAAAACAGCCTCTGTGGCAATAGATTTAAACCACATACACGAAACTTCATTTTACAAACAATCTATTTCTTGCTGCATATGTTATCTCCCATAAAACGTTTCGTAAAGTAAATTCGGCACGTGGCATGCAATAACCTTACATCTTGAAGTGACAGTTGAACAAGCTGTTTATTTCTTGCTTGATTTAGGAGGAGGATTTGGCTGGCCAAGCTCGGCGCGACGAAGTCTCTTCTTCATCTCAAGAGGCATCTTCTCGTAGCACTTTCTGCATAACGGCTTCATGTCGAATTCGTGAAATTTGCTCCTACGATAGCAAATAAAAGTGAACAGCCAAAATCGTTACTGTCCTTTTGTTCTTTGCATTCACCTTGATTACCCACCCAAACTACTTGTCTTTGCCCTTCCACGCCCTCTCCCTGTTTGGCTTTCCGGGCTCATAGACCAAGCCAAGTCAAATTCTTTCTTTCATCCGTTCCTTCGTTCTTCCCTTTCTGAAAACTCGTTCATATTTCATCAAGCAGTGGTAAAACAAAAACTTTAACCGCTCTATCTTTAAATCAGAGAAGATAGCTGAAATAAGCATTCAAAAAAGCTCCTTTCCCTTCGCGTCAGAGGCATTTCAAAATATCCAATTTGAACCATTCTCACCAAAAACGCACGCTCTGTACTGGGTCCTGATGTCAGGTTTGTTCAGGAAATTGTGGCTGCCGATCCCATGACCATCATATGACTGCATTTTCTGTCACAGCTGTAGCTTTAACGAATCTAGATTTTTTCCCACTAATTTTGGCAAGGAGGAGAACTGTTTCCAAAGCATCCCCGTTTGGGATGGACGAAGGTAAAAAACCCGGCCGAAAAATGCACTACATTGGATTGCACCGCACTGCACTATACTGCCTTGTACTCTGCTCGAAAGTAGGGAGTTTAAGCAAACACTACGCCAACGTCTGCGACAACGTCTTCACACAATAGAATCTTTCGCTCAAAACAAAAGGAATGAACAATTTGTAGTCCCAAGAGTATATTCAATGCTGTCGTAGTTCTACACAGTACGTCATTCGGAGCATTTTCACGGTTTTATGGCCACGTTGGCATGCAGTTCGGAGAATGTTTTCCATCGTTTAAATGTTAACAAACTGACCAGAGCCACTTTGAATAGTTTCGGAGATATAAAAACATTTCTAATCCATTAAAACGTAAATGACATGTTATTCTATCGAAATACTTAAAATTAATGAACTTTGTTAAATGCCGTTGCCGTACTAGCTTACCTAAACTCCCTAGTATATAAACTGAGCTTTCCGTAACGAGACTACGAGCGACCGAGTTGATAAGTCTTTGGACCAAGGAAAGAACTTGAGCAGAGAGTCCTTTGCTGCGGCTAGGGTTTGGGTCAGATTTTGACGAGGGTTTGTTTTTGCTTTGAGAGAGCATGTTTTGAAGTACTTACTTCTGGGCAATGGCATTTCAAGTCTCACTCAGAAACCTATTTTAAAGTATACTTCCTAGCAATCACTGTTGTACGGTACAATGTTCCCTCGAACAATGCTAATCTATACTGTGCTGTGTTCTGCTTTTCTGTGTAATGAAGACAATCAATTTGGCATTCAGTGACAGTGAACGATCTGCGTGTCAATTTATATTTCAGCAACACTGCCATGTTAAGCGTCAACGCCTAAGCAAAAACAGGTAAAACTTACTTCAAGGTGAGCAAAGTATCGCAACCTGAACATGTGAAGTGATTGTCACACCAAAACTTCTCCAGGGCATTCACGGCTAAAGAAAACAAAAACCGTAAAGGATAAAAGAGATGGTTGTGGTTTGAAGGGTTGTGGTTTGTGGCTTGATGGTTTGTGGTTTGACGTATTTCGTTGATATGCAACAGTAGCTAAGGTCAGTTCATTTTAGCAACTAGCTGGTTGCAGGTATGAATTAATAGAATTAAGGAACAACCAAGAAATGATTAGTGTGGAATATGTCAGTTTCGTCTGGTGTCGTAAAATGGCCACGTCAAACTTACGACCAAGAACCAAAACATCAGGTTTTCGAACCTTAGTACACTCTTAGTCTGCAAATGGATCTGTTGTAGCACTACTGAGGACAGCAATTTCCACCTGTCTTAAGGCCTTTTTACATGAGTCCGGCACGAGATCAGACCGCAGTAAGAATGGAAATTGCTGAAATGTTTTCAAGAGATCGCGACTAAATTCTTCACAAGCTCTAGCAAACCTTTTACACTCCTATAACACTGTAGACACGTATGAACAAGTGAGACTTGTTTTGCTCAAGACACTGACCGGCCTCAAAATAATTCGCGTTTACATAGAGAAAATCTCGTACCGGTCCACGTTCGTCCCGGCCTCAGTACTTTTCCACTTCGGTCTCATGTAAATGTCTACCAACGATAACGCTTTAACCGCAACGAAATCGTTCCGGAATGAGTTCTTTCCGGGCTCACGTAAACAGGGCCATTTTTCGACAACACAATCAGATTGACAGTAAACGGTAGTCTCGTTTGATTTACCTTGACCAACAATGCCATGGTTACACTTGAAACAGACTTCTCCGAACAACTAATAATACAGAAGAAAACATTTCTCTCTTGATACAGAATTACTAAGATGCGCGAGGTCTGGTACCAGGGTGCAAACCTCAACTCTATAGAGAAAACCGAAAGAGTTAGAAAACTGCCGGAACTTAGGTCCAGAAAAACTGAAGTTTCGAGCAAATGTCCTTCTTCGGAGGGCCTTCGTTCTAAACATCAGTTTTTCTACACCTAAGTTCTGGCAGCTTCCCAACTCTTGGTTTTCTACAAGTCGTTCAATACTGCCGACCCAGCACTCTAGTTTTATACATATTATCTAGCTTGAGAATTGAACTGAAAGGAAAAAAACTCTGTGGACTGGAAGGCGGGACTTCAGTCAAAGAGCACATCAAAATAAGCCAAAAATGGCGGACATGTAGGTTTCTTGGACGTTTCCCCCAAGTCTCCACGCGTGCTTGACCTTTAGTTCTTAGTCTTCTCAGACTTACTTACCCCTGGGGTTTCCTTGGGTGACTGAACCAAAGGGGTAATGTTCGTTTTCGAAGACTCGGAAAATACTTTTTGCCTAACCCTCCTGGGTTAGCGTGTCTTCGAAGGGTGACATTCTCTTCTGGCCGTATTAATAGGTCTTTGGTATCCAGGGGGTAGTTCTATGGTTAGGGTTCGTGTTAGAGATTGATTCTAATTAATGTAGTACCGTGAGGGGCTGAGGGAAACGTCCAGTAAGGCCTTGAGTGCACCGTTTTTGGATTCACTTATTGAAGGCCAGTCAGCCTTCTAGTGTATATAGAGCTCTATCTAGCCAGTCTCACAGCCATGCTCAATTACATATCTCAAACATGGAAAACTGGCTTAACTCTTTCCTGTCCGAGGACTTTCGCCCTGACGAGCAAGGAATTTTCCCTTTTACCAGTAAATTGACTGTCTCAGATTAAGTTTCTATCTTGCCTTGAAGAGTTTTGGAGGTAACACGACAAACTTTCCAAACTTATTCAGACATCTGATCTGACATCCCGTCGATTTCTATCTAGTACTGTAAATACGTGTGTTAGGCATAGAGCACACATCATACAGGTATTACTGCCACATGCAAAACAGTTCATAATTCCTACTTGTATAATACAATACACTCAATACAATATAATACACAATATACAACATATTATAACAATATTACAGCAATGTACTAATTAAGAACGTCGACTTCAACGAGCAGAAGCAACCAAAACTATAAACACACAGGAATGCGTGAAGAATTTAACGCACAAACCTCGTTGTAATGAGTTTCGCAATACGGCAAACCATTCTTCTCGTAATGGAGACGTCCATAAAATGGCTTCTCACACTTGGCACAAACAAAATGCTACAGAAAACAAGAGCAATTACAGGTGACACTTCTAATACATGCATAGCAAAAAGATCAACTGGTTGATCCCAATATATGAGTTTTCAGAACTTCCTTCAGAGCAAAGGGAATTCCATTGAGTCCACTGCAAGATTTGGTTTCCAAAATAAACATCAGTGGTTGAATTCTTCGGATGGTGTTATTTGAAACAGATGAGGCCAGCATGCATAAGTTATACCAAAAATTATTTGCTGAAAGATTGAATAATTCATGTTATAAATACGTCTTTCCTGGGTTTACGACTTTATGTTGAGCTGTTTGATGTCTGGTGATTCAAATTCTTCTCAGATGAATACCAAATTCCTTGAACATATGATTTCCATCAGGAAATAGTTGTCAGTTAAAACCGACTACCTCATCGTCTGGTAAATGGCCAGATATATACGGTTGGCCATGAAGGACATGTTACTAAACTAATCTACAAAACTAAACAAACACTAACGCTCGGAGATATCTACTTAGTATAGTACAAATCGTACCTCGACGTGCCATTGTTTGCCCAAAGCATTCACAACACGCTCTTCGATTGGACGCCTGCAACGAAACCGGTTGTGAAAACAAACTGATCAGTTTACATTAGTGACGGTTCATTCGCCCTTACAAATCATCCGTAGAATAGTTAATGCTTTTAGATAAACACAGATTTAAATTTTGGGCACATGTATTTGAAATAGTTGGACACACGGCCTATTGGAAGAGCACCTTTTTTTGTTCTTTCCTTTTATATAACTATTGTGCTGAAATAGCACTGTGTTTAAATAAAGTTTAATAATAATAATAAAAAACAACTGTGAGACGAAACGATAGTTCGTTTGATAGGTTATCCAGTGTTCCCTAGACTTATATAACGAGGTGTCGATTGTTTGCACTTCTGTCTTAAAATCTGAGTCTTTTTCAAAAAGTATATCCATTGTTGAACAATACGTCCAGACGTACTACCCTACTTACAGAAAGGGTTGCTGACCGAAGGATGGTTGAATAAGCTTTGACGAGGGTAGTGTTTCGAAGAGAAATTCGTTTCAGTATTCGAAGGGCATATAAACCTTTAGAGGCCTTCTTACAAATGGTGTCGACTTGCAAATTCCATGTCAGGTTGTTTGAAAAAGTAACACCAAACCTGTTGACTTAAAGTGTTTACGAAATATAAATCAAGTTTTTCTTATCTGAGAGAACTCTGGAAATTATAACGTAACATCTTTTACACTTTTTTCATATCTCACTTCATTCTCGAGATATCAAGATATATTTTATATGTAAATTACACCTTCGATACGTCATAGTGTATAATGAGTTATAAGAAATTACTCATATCTTCGCAATTATTCTATGAAATCACTGGAAACTTTGTCTGTTCAGTGTTATGAGGCAACTACGCCTACATTTACAGTCTCATGTGACGTTGTTCAACGACTTCAACAATATTGCTAATTTTACAACTCATTATGCACAGTAACGTAAGCAGGGTGTTATTTACATATCAAACAAATCTTAATATCTCGAGAACGAAGTGAGATATGTAAAAAGTGTAAAAGATGTTGCGTTATAATTTCAACAGTTCTCTCAGATAATACACTTTAATCAACTATGTTAACCGTTTCATCATGTATTAATATTGAAAAAAACTTAGTTCTTACAAGCTCGTACTTTCAAAAGTTGAATTAATGGTTGGTTTACTCAGATGAAAGGCTTCGCTTGAAAAGTCTGTTTCCTTTATGTTTATTTCGCAGTTTATATTTACTCGTCGCTTCTTATTTGCTAGTTTGTCCAGATGAAAGACTTCTATCGAAACGACTGTTTGGTTTCTGTTTATTTTGAAGTCTATATTCACTCTTTGCTTACCAGGTGGTCTGGAAATACGAAAGTAGACTGGGACTAGATGTCAAATAGAAATCCATTTCCAATTCAAGTTAGTTTATATCTCATGAACTATACCAGATTCTGTTGTTAAATTTGTAATGGAAATACGTTTACCTGTATCAAATAGTGACACAAAGTGTCAAACAGTTTCACAAAAGACACAGAATGTTACAACTGGTTGAAGATATGAAACTGGATTTTTATTGTGCTGCTAGTTCCAGGCCTTTTGCTTGCGGTGAGATCAACTGGTAGTATACGGAATTTATACTCTCCCCAGTTAGGTCAAGTTTTTATACTTGACTGTTAACGTACACTGAATCGGACGGTAAATCTTACTGACCTGCAGGCTCCACAGATCGGGGTTCCCATGATGTCATGGCACCTCAAGCAATACAGCTCGTTAAAGCGTTTGCGACACAGGTGATCCAGCTCCTTGCTACAAGAACAATTAACAGTTAAAATTAGAATTAGAAGGGAAAAATTAGAAGGAAAAAGTTAAATGCAATAATTTGAATTTGGAAACTAGCACCCTCCCCGTCTTGCATAAACACTAAGTCGAATGAATTCTAACGTTAACGGATTCTCCCAGGGGATATAATAGAACTTTTCCCAGAATGAAGTTTTCTCATGTTTCATATGTTCACTTAGCATTCATA
>JBAHVQ010000047.1:38989-53035 GCA_036872915.1 Nanipora kamurai
GTTGTGGTTTACAACAGCATGCTCATTGAATTGAAGATGACAGTGACAGCCAGGGAATGTTCCAATGCTTTTGGAAATTTTTTTTTTTAAAAAAAAGGACAAGATAGGAAATTAATGCTTAAAAAGCAAAGATGTTTTGGCACGAATTCCATATACTGTACCTACCACATTCCTTACAACATGGAGCAAACAGAGTTTGAAAATCATGTTCACAGTATCTGCGACCATCAAACTAGAAATAGATATAAAAGTTTACTAACATTGGAATAGTTGCATTAAACCCTTATACACAAGTTAATCACCTTTTGCAAGGTTAAGTCATAACTGAAGTTTATTTATATATTTAGCTAGTTTAGCTATTAAAGGGGCAAGGGTTCATTTCATTATTATATTCTGGCTAATCCCAGACAATTTTACTTGTCAAAAGGATCAGCCCTGCTCTCTAAAGGGTAACAGATATAAAGATTTCTTGGGAGGTAATGAATACAATAGATTTAATAATATTTCTATCAATGCCCTGTTAATTTCTTGAAGTTTGTTGTTCAAACCATAATAAATTATGAAACCTCATGTAAACAGTTAAATGTGATGCAGGTTTGATTCCTGTCCAGGGTTAGAAATATTTTTTTCTGAGATTATGAGCTTGACAAATGTTCACTGGTCATCTCATATACTCCAAGCTCACACATGAACAACATTTGTGTTTGGCTTTCAATACTACTTTTGCTCACTCATACCCAAATATTATAACCTACATACTGTGTACCAGTATCAAGCAGCAACATTCGAGAATAGCTTATACTGTACTTCTAGTCCAGCTTACCAGATAGGTACAACCAACATAAAACAAAGCAACTTAGAATCATTAATATCAGTCCATACCTCATAAAACAAGCCATCAGGAAATATCTGAAAGCACTGCACACAACTAAGTTGAAAAGAAATAATATTATATATGAATTTCTGTTGAAATACTGTACTTCTGACGTATTAAACAGCTTGTGTACTGAAACCAAATACTGTACATATTTTCCTTCAGTAACAGTAATCTACATCTACAACAGGCTGTGCTAACATAATCACTAGATCTAGTGCTCTATTTAGGGGTTAAAGCACTTGAATGGATGTATTATTTATACTTACAGTATTTTAATAAATTCATTAACAAGAAATGATGAATTAAGTATTGCATAAATTAATTTATGAAACCTGAAGTGGTTTTTTAAGCAACTCCAAACCATTAAATTCCTCTGAAACAGTGTAATATTGATAGATGACTAGTGAACATTTGTCAAGCTCGTTCTCTCAGGAACATGATTTCTGAGCCCTAGATGGGAATTAAACCCGCAACCCTCTGGCGACTGGTGAGATACTCCAACCATGCTCCCACGTGAACCAAGTTCATGTTCAACATTAACTACATTTCCATTATTACAGTATTATCATATCGTAACTTCCGGTTAGGCAGTACATATGACAAACCTGCACCCTAGCTCACCATCTGAGTCACGGTACTGTAGCTCAATGGTTAGAGCGTCTCACCGGTCATCAGAGGGTTGTGGGTTCAATTCCCATCTAGAGCTCGGAAATCGTTTTTCAGAGAGAACAAGCTTGTCAAACATCCACTGGTCGTCTGACATTTACCAAGCTCCCACATGAACCAAGTTCATGTGCAACATTAACTGTAATATTGATGTTAGCCTTTTCTTTGTGTTCTTAAAGGTAGGAATATCAATGTCTAATTTAGAAGAAAATTTTGTAAATGCACTGACAATTTGAGCTTTGTATCTGCCAATCAGAACTCACAAAATCAGTGCACGAAAGCTGAGTATAATGCTTTTGGGTTATGAAACCCACGGTGCTGAAAGCCTCAAAATTACTTGGGTGCATTATTTTGGAAGGTTTATTCTAACTATTCTTATTCCAGAATACAGAAACAACACTCTCTGTTTTGACTAAATCTACAGATTTTTCATCCTTGGCAATCTATGCCTCTAAATAACATAAAGGACATACAATTCCATTCATAGTTTTACCAAAATAAGTCCTAAAAAGACAATTTTGTCTATTCCTATTCTGAAATAGTCCAAAAAGAATGTACCCTAGGTTACCGATAAGCAACCTCTGAGTAGAAATACATTTTGAAGATGTTCCTTGATCTATTTTACTCAGAAAATTTACTGAGCAGTTCTAAGATGGGCACTGAGCCTGCAACCTACAGATCGTCAATGAGATGCTCCAGCCATTGGGCTACTTGGACTCAGTTTAAGAGCGATGGTTACATTTAAACCGGCAATGTAACCTAGGCTCCGTCATCTGAGTCTTATTAACTCAATGGATTGAACACCTCGCCAACAATCGGACGGTCACGGGTTCAATACTCGCCTAGGGATCAGTAATTTTTTTCTCAGTGTAATAGGCTGGCTGAGGAAAATCATCAAAATATAGCAGTCTCTAAACCTGCGAGTTAGGACACCACTGTTACTCAGGGTTTCTCCAGACTTTGCGAACGGTGTAGACCGTGCACATGAATTTTTGATGTCATTGCGAATGCAGTATATGAATTCTAGTACCGCTGGCACATCTATGTTTCCGTACTTCAATACCGCTTGTCGGTATGAAATACAGTATCTAAGATTGTATCATTCTTAGCCACTATATACATAGTTAGAGGTAAAAGTCGTGAAGTCAGCAGAAAAACGCAATCACCTTTGTCATTTAAATATATTTTAGCGCGCTAAAAACTCGTCGAATTCCTCGAACAAGCAACACAAAGCGACAGAAATACTGATAAAAGCATTAGGTAATATGACTTACATAAAACACCTCTCATGAAGAATTTGGCCGTTAGAATTAACCATTCTTTCTTCGGCAGCAAAACCTTCTTCACACAGACTACAAATGGCGCTAGTTAGGCTTTTGTTCGGGCCTGTAACATCGTTTTGAACAGGCATCTTGACACCTCTTTAAGGCCTCAAAATCCTTTACTCACAATTACAAAAGTCGATCTACAAATCCAGAGAAAACTCCCTCATCACGATTCCGGAAGTCGCGTCTTGGTGGAGTATCCGCTGACATTAGAAACGTTGAATCAACCATAAACGAGAGGAATGCGGTTCATACTTTATTAGACCGTCCACGGCTGAAAATAAACTTTCAAAACAATTTTTCCTACCCCTATAGCGGGGGTGTTATTATACGATAAAAATAAATAAGTTTTAAAATAACGAGAAAAAGCTGCACAAAATTTCAGAATATTTTCCAGTTGGTCCTGAAGAGGGGTTACCAATCCTAGTTTCCAGCCCAATTTTTTTCCCAAATGCCAGTTCCGACCTATTGTCCAAATCCCATTCCCAAGAGCAGAATTCAGAAAAAAATCTGAGTGTTATACATAATAGCTTTTTTCTCTTCACATCTGTCTCATTATTTAATGGCAGGTTGTTACTTCTAAAAAGAACCCAACGACGACCTGAGGACTCGCGAACATTTGCGAGTTTTCGAGGACAATTGGAGCATTTTAGCAATGAAATGGTGCGGGTAGGGAAGTTACAGCGCTACTGGCGTAAAATAGGCACTTTTAACCGTTTTCTGATGTTTCCCAAACTACGGAAATTAGTTGAGCCTTGAGTGGACACCAAATCCCGTTTTCCCACTTCCCAGGGCAAAAACAGGCAAATCCAAGTTCCCATTTTACCCCTTTGGAACCCTCTTCCCAAAATGACATGTATACATTGCTACAAAAACGTCAACCTTTTCAGATAAGGGTAAATGCCATTGAACATCTGGCAAATACAACAGAATGCTGTCTTACCTGTGTACAAGAAAGGTCACTACCTATCAGGGACTGCAGAACAAAATTTCAAGTGAAAGGGTTAGAAAAGCAGGGTCCGAGGGGTAACCCCCTTGAAATGGCAGAAGTTGGGCCTAACTTGTTTTTAATCACTCAATTCAGGAACTCTGTATTAAATAAACAATCAAACATCACTCAAATCTTACAGAAACCATGTACTCCAATGTCTGATACATCATCAAAATACAGTTAGCTATGCACTAACAAGCTTGTTTGCTCCTTCAATTAAGTGTAGTTTGTAACCCTTAAGGGCTCACTTTAGTATTTTTCTATGGCAAATGTCAGTTTTACTCACAAGATTATTCCTTATGAAAAATGGCTAGGAATTGGTATTTTGGAAAGACCACAAGGTAGAAATATAATCTTCTGGAGGGAAAAAACAAAACAAACAATATAGTATCATATTTTGTTCAGAGTGTCCTTAAACATATCTTCAGGGGACCAGGGATGGATTCCTCACACCTCCCAATCCATAACAAGGTTGTGCCATAGGGGCTCAAGTTGTAATCCCCTCCATGTATATTTTTCTCAAAGAATCCTAGGCAATCACATATGATTACTTTAAATTAAAGCTACATTGAATGTCCCATGAAACTGCTGTTGGACCTACATTAACCCATCAACTCCTTCACTGCCATGGGAGGGTTTTGATTTTACGCTGGCTAACACCAGACAAATTTACTTGTCAAAGGGAGAAATCTAACAGTGAACTAGGAGTTAACAGGCAAAGGCATACTTTAATATTTTACTGTGGTTAATGCCAGAGGGTTTTATTCATCTACACAGGATTAGGCAAAATATGCTCTAAAATCCTAATTCGTTACATTTTTAGTGTATTCCCCTCCAGTTTCAATTTTGCTCATGGCAATCTCTGAGTTTGTTTGGCAGCAAGAACTTGAACTTGAAAAGCAAAATTTTTTAACATCACACTGGAATAACTTGTTGTTACTTCATTGTTGTGTTTCACAATATGTGAGTACCATATGTACATTTACATTTGGACCATTGGTTTAGGATACACTAAGTAGTTTACCTAACCATGCTAATTGATAGTTTTTGTGGGAACCGAGCTAGTTGTTGTTGATAGTTTTGTCAAGTAAGAGTTTGTAATAGAAGTTCATGCATTGTTAATCAAGTTAAAACAAACCAACATGAATCATATTGATAACAACACCAGTTTAGTCACAGGAAAGCCACCGCCATTTTATCTCAGAATTTAAAAATTTTATGAGATGATGAATGAGTTTGGTTACATGCATTGTTTTCTTATCAGTTATGGTTTCACTTATTTGCAATTACAATGGTTTACTAGTAGTCGGTAGCAGTGAGCTCTACCTCTAGGCCTCCCGCCCTCAGGTGAAGCCAAAGGTGGGACACATGGACGTGATTTTCGCACATCAGTTTCAGTTCCCTGGACAGTTCAACCCATCAAGTCCAGCATGATCTCAACGAGTTCCAGGCTCTGAGACTGCATAGGGATGTAAAACTGATGTGCAAAATTGGTCTCCATGTTGGTCATTGTTTGGCTTCTCTTTTTGCCTGGCCAATAAACTGGAGTTTTCCCTCCTGTCAGATACAAAACTCACTGCTTCGTAATCTGTTTAATTTATTAAGGGTCATAAGTGACAGAAAATACAGCAGCCATCATGCCATAATAAGTAGGTACATATCTTCCAAAAACTTGGCTATAAATGTTTTGCCCACAACACTGAAACAATAAGCCATGGAGAACAAAAAAACCACCAATTCCACAAGACAGAGCTGTGGATTGTAAACCTGAAGCAAAATCTAACCACTTGGCCGCTAATTGTGCATCCCATTTCATTGCTTCATCACACTGTGGTAGCTGTTTGTCTGATTCAATAAGGTCACAACCACAACTCCTTACCCATCCTTCAATAGCCCGATCAAAAACTTCAGCACTCTCAGATGGGGGCATGTTCCATCGAGGATCTGCCAAGTACAACGGAATGTTATTGTAGCTGTGGACGTGTGCATGAGAAAGGTCGCCACTTATTGCAACAGCAACTTTTGTATCAACGGCTTCAATAACAGATGCAAGTGATCTACCAATTGCCATTCTTTCTTCATTCACGTTTGCTGTATGTTTTTTCAAAGACTGACTTAATAGGACGTATTTTGGTTGGTGTCCTGTCTTTTTAAACCCCTCTTGCAAATACCACAGTGGTATCACTTCTCCCCATCTCAAAGGTGCTTCGGTGAGAGCAAAACAGTTAACTCCCGCAGCCCCTAGCTTCTCATCTTGCAAACGCTGAATAATTTTCCCAGCTAGCTCTTTGTCCAACGGCACTTCTACCTCAAACTCAGCCCACTCGCCATTCCAAAGAGCATTCCCTTTCGCTCGGTTATTGAGGTAGACGCCAACGTAGTCAGATAAGGATATACCATGCGGTGTGTGCAATAAAATGACATCAGGTTCCAATTTGCTCATACACTCTCCAACTTTCGTACATGCCGTGAAAAGACCAGAAAGTTCCTTTTTCAAAGGTTCTGGTAATTTAACATAACGATCTCGACTTGATGTGCTTGCACTTTCACGGCCCTGGCCATCGAACGACATCGCGCCATGAGGAAGGATAACTGCTCCAACAAACACCATCGTTTAGCTGCGAAGATATTCCTGAAGTGATACAAAAAAATGTATGTTTTTGGAGGAATACTGAGCGATCAGAGAATTAGCACAACAGGATAATTCTCCCTATTTTGTGGGACCAGTCCAAACGCCCTACGGGCAAAACGCCACCGGCAAAAACACACCTAAACACAACCTCGTACCCAGGGTCTTACCTTCCCAAGCCTGTAATATTTAACAATTACACAATGAGCCGGAGTTGTCTATGAGACATGATCCCGGTTAGCCGTGACGGGACGGTAGCTGAGATAATTTTGATGTATTGTAATAAGTCAATACGTGTAAAAGAAAAGCGAAGGTAGAAGAAGTGTTGCAAGAAACTAGGACGTCACTGATCAGACTCTTGAGTTGAAATTATATCCTTGTCGCTATTAAAACGAGCTTTGGTTTAAGTCAATTTGAAGTATATGACTATATGCTGTATAAATAAACTCCAGTTGGCATAATCAAATCCCTTGACTTATATCCATACATCAAATGATCCCGTTCCGGCTAACAGGGATCATGTAAACAGGCCCTAATTGTGTTAGTATAAACCCTTTGCCAAAGCAATGATGACGTGCTAATTTTGCGAACTCTAAAAAAAAAAATGAAGTTTTGCTAGTGTGAAATGCCGTCTTAATGAACTACTCCTGAATGACAAGTAAAATCGATTTATTTTATAGCGAGTGAATTTTTTTTTGTCCCGTACCATTAAAAATCTTTATTCCTTATTTTGTTGCCTTCTTAGTTTTTTCTGGAATGGAATTTTCAACCAAATTGTCCCGAAAAACTCCTCCGAAACGTCTGCAAAAAGTAGCCATACTTTTTCAAGTTTGTTTTCATTTTCTCAACCATTGTCTATTACGAATAGACAATGGTTGAGTAGCCAATCAGAATGCAGGATTTGCAATAGCTGATGGTTGGGTTTATACTATCGTAAAATATTAGTGCTCTCGTACGATCAATAGTTGGTTGAGGGTCGTACAAGGATATTTTCGTGATTCGTGATTAACTGATTAATATTTCCCGAGAAACGTGAACTTAAAACGTTATTCTTCGTGATCCGTGACCCAAAAATTTTGCGAAACTTAATTAATAACCAATATTCGTGATTTTACGACTTATTTCATCAACGTGATGTTGAGAAATTCTGAAGTGTCAATAATAAAAACACCAAAACATTGATAGTTATCGATGGCATCAATGTACAGCAGGTCGCGTGCACTGATTGCCAGCCACTCTTGCTTATTTTCTATTGTAATTTGCCCTCAATGTTTACATATCTATTCTAACGATAAAAATACTGTATTACAGCGCTGGGGCCTTCCTAGAAAACTTAAATAAGCTTATTTTTTCCGTGATCCGAGAAAATAAAATTTTGATATTCGTGACTCGTGATTCGCTATTTTTTCAGCCCGTGAACTGTGCCAGGGACCGCCCCTGTACGACCTCCCTAGTTGTATTCAGTTTTCTGTTTTTATCTTTGCACTTCCACTTGCCTGTTGCCAACCACTAGTCATGACTGGTACAGGAAGTTTGGCTAGGGCAACCCGCAACTGCGATACGAAAATATTAGTTTCTTGACCAGTGGTTTTACATTTCAGAAGTTACTTTTGATAGATGAAAGCTCTTTCTAAATTGGTATTAACTTATATAAAAGCACAGCACATTTCCTCTTCCCTCCGCAGAGGTTTTCTGTGGGGAGCCGCTGAGATTCATGTAAAGCTTGCAAAAGTAAAGAAATCGAACAAAAAATTGAAGGAAACCTCTTAGTTTTTTACTTTAAAAGTTTAAAAAATGTTATCCTGTATTAGTTTGGATGGTTTTTATGCCTGTTTTTTTAATTCTGGTTTATAATATTGTCTACGAGAAAAATTTTGCAGTGGTCGTGAGGGGACCGTCTCCAAAGCGGAAACTCTGCTGGGAAGCGATACTACAGTTTATCGGGAATGATTCCTTATTTCAAACCTCTGAGAGATGATATTTTATTTTCAACATTTTCAACATTCATCACACAGTGCGTTTTTACTTTTTTGGGAGAAAAGAAAAAGGGGACATAGCTCCCCCTGGATTCCTCAACCTGGTTGACCGGGCTGAAACTTATTTCAGCTCGGGCTGGAATTGTCCATAGTGGATCAGGGATGAATCTTTAACTCCTTTCCTGCCACGGGTCTCCTTTCGACGAGTTAAATCGTCTGGTGTTAGCCAGGTAATATCATAAAGGTTCCCTGTGGCTGGAATACGGTTAATTAGCCCTTAAAACTAAAGACAACTGGGTCGATTAACCGCGCGAACAGACTCGTCAATATGTTAATGGCTGCCCTCGTTGAATTTTCCGCAATTTTAATGGATTCTTACAATCTTCGGCTAAGATAAAATTTGGTGATAGCTGGAAGCGAAGAGGATTCATGGCATTTTATCGGATGGTCGAATTATCATGCGTGTTTGGCTACAGCAGATTTTTCTAGTTGACCTTTTTCGCAACGAGATTTGTGCTCCTTCTGACGAATCAACAGATTCTTTCCCGTTTCACCAACGTATACCTACTGGGGCGCCGCGGCTAATTTTTACTTGGGGAATGAGAGATTCACTTGAGGAGTGAGCTTTGAAAACAGTGGAGATACATGGCTAGGGAAGTAACTTTGCAGAGTCAACGTCCTACTCCTCCATTTCCAATGTCATTATAAAAGCAAGGGCGTGAACTGCGATAAAATCAGATTTTCAATCTGTCACATTTTTGTGTGAATGCTAGGTTTCACGGTAGCCGACGCCATCTTGCCAAGTAGGGCTGAGACAATTGCTAATTTACTCTGGGGATTTATTATGCTGATCCTTATGATTAGCATGATAAAGCTGCTAAGTAATCTAGCTTTGTCTCAGTCCTACTTGGAAAGATAGCCTCGGCTACCGTGAAGTACTGAACCTGCTATACAACTCAGCTTACAACTTTAGGTGGACTGCTGTGGGTAGCCTCTTCAGCAGCACGACACAAAATTCTGATGAAATCCTCAGTTAACTGGCTCAAAGCTTAGCGGTGAAATAAAACGCGATGTTTGACAAGCAAACAAACTTGTTGTAGTTGTTATATCAACTCCGCAAATCTTCAAAGGCTCAAACTCTTATCTTTATTCCCAAAAATGGTAGTTAACTGGCCGAAAGCTTAGTGGTAAAATAAAACGTGATGTTTGACAAACAAACAAACCTGCTGTAGTTCTTATATCAACACCGCAAATCTTCAAAGGATCAAACTCTTATCTTTATTCCCAAAAAAGGTAGTTATATCCATAATTTTAAAAGCCAATTTCCCTGTACATATGATATCAATAGGCTCCCTGCTGTACATTGCATTTGTCATGTAAACTGACCTGCCTTTTGGTGGAACTCATGCGTCAAAGATGAGGTCTTCCTTGAAAAGGGGAACATTTGAAGTAAACTGTTTTTAAACGAAGTAAACATTTGAGGTAAGCTGCTTCGAAGGCTCTTCCTTTAGTCAAGATCAACCCCACACTAATTGTATATATTAAACATTTTTACGTACAAAAAGTACTCCTTAGTTAAATTCTTGGAAACACAAAGTAAGTACTTCAATCATGATTGAACAAATCACTTGTTATTTTGATAATGATGCATTCCATGTAACATACCGCGAAGATCTTAGGCTAGCAGTTTTGCTTCTCCTTGTCCTGGCAGCGTAAGATTTAATTTCTCGGCATAATAGCGTGGATGAATTTTAACTTTAACCTCTTCAGTGTTTTAACGCCAAAACCTTATGCACGAGTTCTTATACAATAATCAAAACAGAAGTTCCTTGGCATCATCGTTTATCTATTTTACGATTACTCTTCGACTCTACTTACTGAGAGGTCTCCATCGTGCATGGAATACATGGAATACACTAATGCTCACTCTGCTCGTCCTTGGCGTAACTTCGGTGGGGAACATGCACCAAATTTACTCCGTTAGTTTGGTCCTAGTTAGAGTTCTTGTCTGCAAAGGATACTTTCAGAAAACAGTTTGTCCTGTCATTAGATAATGCAGGGTCAAGATCACGCCCTGATAATTCTACTAATCAGCACAGTTATTATACAATTATCCCCTTGGTTCATAAATTTCCGCGTGCTCATGATACATTACTGTTGTGGCAATAGAAATATTCCTAAATGTCTGTTTACATGGAGGCGAGTTACCCGGCATTATTTGTCGAAGGCGAGATCGTGGCTACAATAGGAAATTAATGGCTTTTACTGGTAGGCTGTTTATATGGTACAAGCGGGTAGCTCGCCTTTGCCGAGATCTTACCAAAGCGAGATGGATATTTTGCCGTATAAACACTTTCCCCGGGTAACTCGGCGAGCCTAGATGGAATTTTGTCGGCAGCGCATGCATGTTTTTCCTTCCCAGCACATGAAAATAACACACAGGCATATGCAAACAATCATATAAGCTTGCCTGAATTTCTGTGGCTCCAGTTTTTACTTTTACGATAGTATAATACCATTTTCAAAAGATTTGAATGAATTTTATATTTTGGCGCCCTTTAGCACCAACATGAAGGAATTCATGTGATAACCGTGTATAAGAACGAAAGACGGGTGACTCGGTTCCATATAAGCAGACCGCTTCTTTGGCCGGCCAAAGTGAGCAACTCGTCTTGCCGGGTTACTCTCCTGCATATAAACAGGCCCTAAAATATTGTTTGAATTCATTTCCTCACGTTGAGGAATTCATCAGTTGGAAAACTAGGCAGCTTCCTGCGAACTTCAAATTGATTGGTTGTGTCATAAACCAAAGCCAATCAACCCAAAGTTTACAGGAAGTTCATCAATTTTCCAACGAACTTTTCAAATGAATTCCTCAATGTGACGAAATGAATTGTAACAGTACACTCAATTATGACTGCGTTACCACAATCAAGGTTTTACTGAAGATGCGTTTACATTAGAAGAGTTGGCCCAGATTTGGACAGGATTTAGATAGAAATTACTTGTATTAGTTCTGTTTACATTACCAGTTAATTTGAACTGGGTTTGGATTCCCAATAAAAGTGCAATGTCGACAGTTTTTTCACAAAGTGATGGAAGTAATGCAGATGAAACTTTTGCTTGTTTTGTTTTGACATTCAATTTTGGTGAGGCGAAAAAGAACTTGTCGTCACAAGGTTGTCCAGTAGGTCAAGTTGTTTCCGTTTTAAAACAATTTCAGCACTATTGAGGGGAGGAATAATAGAGTTTATTAAAGCCAAATTATTCCTCATCGTGGAAACTTGTCCATTTGAGTCCAAATACAGTCCCACTGCATTCACAGTCATAGCTGTGTGTCCTAGCGGTGTACGGGATGGGGGCTGAGACTGCAGTCCCTCCAGTCAGCACAGAAAATAAATCAAGTCGGGCAATAGCGACCAAAAACTCGGGCAAGTGACTATTGGGGAATAATGCAGTGATGGTAAGACTGGAATTATTATAAAACATGAATACATACATGCACGAATACATCCGCATATACTGCACCTAACACACATGAACACGTATGTAGACGGACATGTACTTGTTTTAAATATGTTTTGAGACATATGAGTTTCATACAGGTTGTCAAAGAAGATATCATTTGGTATAAAAGTTATAATCTCATTAGTGCTTCTTTATGAAATTTTATCAGATGCTTATCCATAGACAACAGTCGATCGAGTTAAACGCACAGGTTTTAATAATATTCTTCTGCTAAAATTTATCGCTGTATCATATAAAACTTTCAAAGACTCTATTCTTGAACTAGATTTAGCAGCTGAAAAAATGTAGACTTCCTTTTCCCTTTCTTAAGATTTATGGTTATTTGTTATCACTCAGTTATTTTACAGATATTGGCGACCTCAGACATTAAAGTGTTCTCAAGTCCAAGGCTTGAAGTAGACACCTAATGTATTCCTTATTTTATATTAATCAAAAATTTTGTGCAGTCATCCTTTTTATTAAGTTTGTGCCGTTTCGATTAATATCATTATAATGCAGCTTTTTTAACAATATGTTTGGCATAAAATGTTTTTCAGAAGATTTCTGAAGATCAATGAATATAATTTTCATCATCTTTACTTGGTCTATATCCCATCAAATGCAGTCTGTAAAATAAGTAATTGCTAATATCATATTACTTGCTTTTCTAAAACTAAAATGGAAATAAACTAATCAAGTTATAATATTTCATACGGTTCGTTTGTTTACAGATAGTGTAGACTTCTTTTCGTAAAGACTTTTCCATGGTTGCAGTGGCAAAGCTGAGCATAAATAACTGGTCATGGTATTGTCGCTTACATACTTACTGCTCGCTCACATTTCTTGTAGCAAAAGATTTCTTCAGCCGCTGAGAGATAATGCCTCCGGCGGCATGAACGTCTGAAGATCCGCATGATTGAATTTTGTCCATATTCGTCTTTTTTCGCTATTTGTTCGCTATAATATCTCTACTGAATTTTTAATAATAAGAGTCGCGCTATTGGAAATGAGCATAATCTGAAGCCCAAAACTGGCAAGGTGTGCATGCGCAAGGAATAATTTAGCCAATCCAATGACAAACAAATTTCGACCAGATCTTGTCCCAATGCATGAAAATAAACGGATAATTCACTAACGCCGCTTGCGATTTTAAAGAAAATTTCGACACAAAATTTCACTTTCAACGGTGTAAAATAATTATTTGTTCTGAGCATGACCAGCATGACCGCTATCTTCGACATTGCATGGTTGTAAAATAATCTAAAGGTAAAAAACAGAATCGATTCGGTTTAGCAGAAAAGTCGACGTTTACTTGAAACTGTTTTCTGCAGTCGCAGAAAGATTTTCGCGACTGAAGTAATTCCACTCAGCCGGGCAAGCCCAACCCATATATTAAGATCTCAGAGCTTGATAGCAGAATGGATATTGGCTTATCATCATTAATTATAGGTCCGCACTTTAATAAAAGAGGCACTCTAACGATCTTGAGTGGATTAATAACAACAGACGAGTGAAAAGTGTCATTCATGTTCTAAGATAAAGGACTAGCAAAATCCTCGGCTGCTTCCATTAATAACCTTGAAGGCAAATTATTTGAGCCAGGTGCCTTTCATAAATTTAAATTTGACATTTGGAATAAAAATCTCTCTCTTTCCATATATTGAAATGAAAAATGCTACTTCAATAAAAATTAGCCATCGTAATTGTCCCTGCAGAATTTTCCCTCTCATTTCAGCTTCCCAAATACTAATGAAGATGTATTGTTTGAATTTCTTTGCCATTAATTATTGTATACACGGAAATCGCATTTTGAATAAAAAATTATGGACATTTATACTTTTATGTTGGTTTATATGAATTATGCGAGTTGAAATATTTCATTATCCAATTAATTTCATATTTCGCAAGAAATATTTCTTCAAATTATGTAATACAGTCGAACCTCTGCTAACGGACACCTCTTGTAAGCGGACACCTCTTGTAAGCGGACAGTATTTATGGGTCCCGGCCAAAACTCTGTAATATTCCCATATTTACAACCTCTCTTGTGCGGACACCTCCTGTAAGCGGACGCG
>JBAHVQ010000047.1:53135-85875 GCA_036872915.1 Nanipora kamurai
TAGAGAATTTATGTCCTTTACGGCAAAATAAAGTGGTAGAACCAGCCGACTTTATGTTTTCTAATCGTGGGAAAACAGTATATCTACCATAAAAAATACCTTGTATATCTAGCATAGTTTATTCCTTAATAATGTGTAATGTAATTTTGCACCGCCCTTCGAAAATCACTTATGTGAAAGGTTACCGTGCCTAAAGATTCTTAATAATAATAATAATAATAATAATAATAATAATAATAATAATAATAATAATAATAGCTCACGTGCGCTTGGACCGGTGTGTGTACGACTCTGCAGAGACTGTGCTACACAGCCATTCCATTCTAACAGCACATCAGACTAAATTTTTAAACTGTACAGTTTGGTTGCAAACCAAGTATTTCTGAAAACTACACTATCTGAAGTTTTAGTAAAATAATGTTTTGAAGTTTGCATGGACTGATATATGCCGTGTTAGAATTAAATAGCTAGACGGTAGCTGCAGATGTAAAGTTTGTGAAAATCAGTTACCAAGGAAACTTATAATTTTGAAGTAAAAATACAGGCACTTAGATCAATGTGACTATCATGAAAAATAACACTAATAATATTAAATAAATTTGGATTATTCAAGTGGAGTGCTATTATTAATGAATTCTTGATATTTAAATGATTCATTTCTGAGTCACGCGAGTCACAAAAATAAGGAAAAAGTTTTATTTTACCTATGGATATTTACAGAAATTAAAAATTATCAAAACTGTAATTGTTTTGCTAAATACCAGCTAGAATAATTAGAAGAGAAATACCAGCAGTAATTATAGTGCAGGAAAAATCCCCTTCAAGAATAGTCACGCGAATCACATCACACACTGCCATTTCATATAGCTCGTAGAAATAGATTCTGCAACAATAGATTTTATGATAACATTGCAAAAATTGTTCTTCACTTGGATGCCCTGACAGCTAGTCATTTGACAACCTACTATTATAGTTAGTTGCTAGCCTAGTACCCAGGCCCCAGTCTACTAACATAGGACAGCCTGGGACAGCCATTTTATTTTCTGGCTGCAAGAAAAAATGTCCTGTTAAAATATGAAATAATTACTAATAAAATACCATCAAATAGTAAAAGAAGCAAACAAAATGCTGCGGAACGGCAAAGAAAAAGAAGAGATAAGCTTAACGCTGAGGGAAAGTACAACGAATATAATACAAGAAATAGTGGCAATTGAGGATCGAGGCGAAAAGCGTAATCTTGTTAGGAATATCAAAGCCCAGCATATAATTTTGAATAAACCCATATTAATAGAGACATGAGTTTTTGAAAAAAAATTTTTAATTTAGCTAACGTTTCGTTGCTAATCCTGCAACATCTTCAGAGTAAGTGATAAATTTATAAGGTATTCTCGACTATATAATAATCTATTTACAATAACAGGAAGTAATTAACCGAAAGACTGAATGAGAACCGGTGGATAATTAAGTGTGAGATAAAGTGTATACGTGAGTGAATCCAAGTGTGTATGTGTCAGAAAAAACATAATTAACCAAGGAAAATTATCAGTTAGAAATAGTTTAGAGGAAGGGAACTGATCTTGACGTTGAGCGAAGGATTTATCTTATTAATAGGTAGACTCTCTCTGAGAAGGAGTTCAAAGTTAGAAGAACAGGAGCTTAGAATAGAAAAATCAGTCAAAGAAACAGGGTGGCCAGTCTGTTTGTGATGTGTTTAAGACAGCAGATAAAGTGGTGAAGGAGATCGGCTTTCCGGTATAAGCAGAAACTTCCATGTGTCCAGAAACACGCGCGGGTAAATGGCGAATAGTTTCACCTACACAGGGTGTCCCAAAAAAATAGTGACACTATAGAAATTATCTCATTGTTCTTAAACCGCTCTTAAACGCGCGTGATTAGACACCTGGGAATTTAATGGAATTGATCGATACGCAAAGGATTTTAAAGACAAGCACAAAAAGTCAAATGTTTGGAAAGCAATCGCCGAGAAATTTCAAATAACTGTAGACGAAGTTATTGCAAAATTTAGAAACACGAAAACATCCTACGGGAGATAGCTGAAGAAGAGAAAGAGTCCGCCGTCTGGTTCTGGAAGAGACGCTGTTCGTACGCCACCCGAATTCGTCAATTTAGGCTGGCTCAAACCTTATATCGAACATCGTACAACGACAACAAATGTCATCAGCGTTACTACGGAATCTCCATGTTCACGTGGTTCTCCATCACCAATAACGGAAGAAGATGTTGACGACGATGGCGAACGTGATCAGTTCAACGATGACAAGACGTGTAATCCAGTGTCTTCGTTGGCCATCCTAGCCTCGTTGATTACGAGAACTCGGGGCCTGTGCAGCGCCTGCGCCACACAGCTAACACTGACTGTCCAGAGATAAATTTTTGTTGGAATTTCTGCTGACCTAAATGTAAGATTGGCTCAGTGATGCCGTGACAAGTTGCGATTGTGCGGTTATATGGAAACGCAAGCCAGCGATCGAGTGCGCGATTAAATGCGATCCTACGGTTGAGTGCCTACTGAGATCATGCGATTGTCTGCGATCGTGAACGATTATATGGAAACAAGCCTTAAAGGTAAATTGTGTTACAAAAAATACTCGTTGTTCTGTATTCAATTGAACCATTATTGTTACTCCAACTGATCGTATGATTTAGTTGTAATTAGACTTTTATGGTAATAGGAATTATTTTAAATTCCAGAACCAGAAGTTTATGCACCTGTGGGTTTAGCATAGTGCTCAGGCATTCAAACTATAACAATAGGATAATTTCTACAGTGTCACTTTTTTTGGGACATCCCGTATACAATGACTCACAGCATTGACACTTGAATTTGTAAACTACGCGGGACGTTAGTGCAAGAGGAATTAGATTTTTAAAAAAGAAAAAACTTGAAAGACGTCGAACAGGTTTTAAATATGACTCGAAGTTGAATTTGAGGAAAAGCGGAAGAAAAAAGTTTAGCGACTTGTTTGTGAGTCTGAAGAGAGTGTTGAGTGTTGACCGGTAAATGGGAGAGTAAAGAAAATAATGCGTTTAGGTACCGAGGTCGTCGTAGAAGCTGCGCAAAAAATTTTATCCAAAAAATTGCGAAGACAATTATCTAAGAACTTGATAGGATAACCATTCTGAATCATAATACTTTTAAATTTCTCTAGTTCTTCATGAAAGATGGTATAAGAAGAACAGAGATTAAAATAACGAAAAAGCAAAGTTAAAATTAATTATATATGAGTGGAATAAAACTCTCAAAATTTGTAAATTTTGATGAATCTCAATTCCAAGTTTTTGGTTCAAGCGGGCGTCATTATGTTCGGAGAAGAGTTGGAGAGAAATATATTGATGCATGCTTACAGCCTACGGTGAAACATGGTGGTGGTTCAGTTATGGTATGGGGTTGCATTTCAGCCAATGGTGTGGGAGATCTGATAAAAATTGATGGAATTATGAAGGCACCAAAATATAAACAAAACTCTTATTCATCATGCCATACCATCAGCGAAAAGACTGATTGGTAACAATTTCATTTTTCAACACGATAATGACCTAAAGCACTCTGCAATGAGTCTTATTTACAGCGAAAATCTTCGACCGGTACCCTTACACCACTAGATTGGCCACCACAAAGTCCCAATCTCAACATAATTGAGGTTGTGTGGGATTACTTGGATAGGGAAAAAAACAAGAAACAGCCCACATCAACAGACCAACTATGGCAAGTTCTGAAAGAAGCATGGAATAATATACCACAAGATTTTTTGCAAAAATTGCAGGACAGTTTGCCAAAACGAATTGCAGCGGTTATCAAGTCCAAAGGAGGCCATACAAAGTACTGATGATGAGTACCAAATGCTGATATATCTCTCAATTTTTCATATAATTTATTTGTCGTGCATGGAAATTGTAATGTTGTGTGTTTTGTCTAACTAATAAACCATTTCACTGGTAATTTTAATTGGTACATGTTGTTAATCTTATTTATTTCAGCTTATTAAAGGGTGGCCTAAGACTTTTGCACACCACTGTACATGACTGGTTATCTTCGGAGCAGCACTTGTTGAAATATAACATCATGAACTATTCACTTGCTAGGTGAAACTAACTCGGCTTATCAACTCACCAAGTTAAAACTTCATATGCTTATACCCAGAACAATTTCTGATTCTGAAACTATTTAAATAGGACTATATTCAGAAACTAATTTTGGACGTCTTTGCGTGCAGACAGGTCTTTCATTATTTTGTATTTGACTGAAAGCTCACGACCTATTTCATTGCATAGGGGTTCACTGGACAAGAAAGAGTTAATGGTTGAGTGTCAAAAATACTGATGTCACTTTAAGACAGAACGTATAACGGCTATCCTACATAAAATTAACTTACTCTTTATAATACAATGGTCTTCCTTGTTTTGTTGTGGTCTTTACTTTTCCAAATATTTTAAGTTTTCTCTGAACCTCCGATACCATTATGCGACATACTAAAAATATAAATAGGCATCCGATAGAAGCGCTATGTCGGCAGCCACTTGGCACAATTATATTATTTGGTTTATCGGAAGGCGTCTTAAAGGTGAAATACAACTGGTGGATACAAGTTTTGCTGGAAATATATACGCTAAACAAAGTTTCATTAACATACTTATACTGGTTGCGAAGATAAAGCTGGGTAAAGAAGTGAATTTACACCTTTTCTACTGAGAAGTATTGGAATGATTTCATAGTTGATGTGAATCAAATAGTTTTTTTAAAAAATTGAAGCTTGTAGCGTTCCAACCGCGTCTGGTAAAGCGTTGAAATTAATTGTTTAAACATATGTTCCTCGACCGTCCGGTTGTGCGATCGACCGTTTATATGTTCCTTGAATTCTTATTCATATTGAAATCGGAATCCATAGCGACTTGTATGCCGACCGTTTGACTTGTATCTGGTTTCTTTCGTTTTCAGTATCCGCACAAGACCCTTGTCCAAATCTAGTTTCGCTGTTTTCCTGCCGCTCTTAGTAACCGCCGTCGATACTTCAAAAAGGAGAAAGCACGACAACAGGTAAACTCCAAAATCCAAGAGATTAACATAATCACATGCAAATTATTGGAAAAATTTGCAATTCGCCACTTCTGTAGGATCGGAAATTGCGATCCTTTAGAGACAAATCCGGCAATCCACAATTACTTTCACCACCTTTATTGAACCAGTAACTTGCTAACGTTCTAACGTTAGCTAATTGCTCATAGCAAACCATTTTACCCTAAATAACTCAAAGACGGTATTTGTGTTAATTGGTTCCGAACAAAAAATAAGTACGTAAGGAAACACTAAGTCGTTATTTATCGATTCATCAGTAGTTTTGTGGATGATTAGAAATGTTAAGATTCTAGTTCAAGAACTTCGGCAAACTGCAGACTTGTCTTTGCAGAGTTTCTTCGGCCAGCCATCGTCTTGCATTCTGCTTTTTAAAGCCATTACAATTATATTTAGTTTTAATTTACAGTGAGAACTGCCTTTTCTTGTTACATCCGTCTCAAGCAGAATTTTTCCCTCGCTCGCCGTTTGTCGTTGAGCGTAGGAACTCGAATCTAAGAAATACTATTAATTTTATGCTTAGGCAACGTTCGTGCAAGCCAGTAAGATTGATATCGGTCAACACAACATAAATCTAAGCACTATACATCCCCAGAGCAATGGAGCGTACTCTGCGAGATCAACCTAGGTCGACCTACTGTAGGTCACTGGAAGACTAGTTTTAATAAAAGATTGTTCAGTTTCCAATCCGCCTCAAGAATGAACGGAAACTGTAACAAAATCTGCAGTTAAATTCGTATTAGCGGTCAGTTTTGCGAATATTCGATTACTTTTATTTAGCCTACTTAACCTCTCAGTTTATATAATTCGTATCTATGACAAAAAGAGGCGAAACATTTTCAGACAAACACTAGTTTCTCCTTAAGGTGACTTACTACAGTTTCTGTTTTTACATCAAGCAAATTAGTACGGTCTTTATTTATGGGCACTTCTTTCTTTAAAGCTACTATAAGGTTAATATGCAAGATATCTAACTGTAGATGAGATACTATGAACGTGTAATTATCATTTTTTAACCATGAAAACAATAGCATCGAAGTTTTGGTATAATTTCATCATTTTCTACTCGTTTTCCTCGGAATCAGGGTCGATATTTCCCTGAGAAATAAAATAGAAGAGGGAGCGTTTTCAATATAGATTTTTACACAAAATTAGTGAATTTTAAAAAGTTTGGTTGTATGAACAAATTTGAAAATTCAATATAGTTATTGCTGATTAATTTTACTTCAATTATCCTGTTCTAAAGAAATTCACCAAATGAAACGAAATCTCCTCGAAATTGCGAAATCTCAATACTTAAATTGAGAGGGATGGTGCAGTTCTGGCGGAATAACAACTCAATGTTGTGTTGAATGATTGGATGCGGATAGTCACGTGAGAGACTGGGGGCCTCGAGAGGGGCCGAGAAGGTTGGCGGGGTTTTGTGTGTAAGAACTGAGTGAGACGGCAAAACTGTTGAGATTAGATCAGTCACAATAAATACGATAACTAACACAACACTCAACATAATCATAATCTAGGAATGCATCTTGCCATACTTAGTTACCAATCCCCTGTTAAAAATTGTCCTTGGAAGCCACTATCTACGTGAACTTGAAATTCTGTTTAGACTAAGGTCAATCCAACAGCAAACTAAATTTTTCAATTTATCTACCCGTTTGTGGGTGTCAACGACACCTACCTTGGCATTTATTTGGTAAATTTTTAGTCCATTCACGACTTTCATGGTAAAGTACTTCCTCGTCATCAGCTTTTTTTTCGTGTTTTTCCCTTTGTTTAGGTCTTTTTCGTTGATACTGATCCTGAATTAGGTCTGTTTCACGAACAAATATTCCATCCACCTCTACCAACTTCTCCTCTGCACTTTCACCGCATTCAACCCACAATAAATTGGATAACATCCAACTAAGTACTAGCAACGTAACTAACATTAGCCCCTGCATGATTCATCTATCAATAAGTTTATTAATGGACGCGTCTAAACCATTACACTTCTTACCTAAAAAAATAAGCTTTTCCCTTGACTCAGATCAACAAGTCTTCCCATTAACAATAATTAATTGATTTCGCCAGGTGTGTTATCCAAAACAATAATGAAAAAGGAAAAAACGCTAGCGACCCTCGATACCTAGGAACAAAACTAACAGCAGAAATATTCATCAACGAATACTTATTTGTACAGAACCTCGAACGAAGTAAATTCACAAAGTAACGTTTTGAATAGCTACTTCATGCACAATTTTAGCACCAAGAATTTTGGATTTTAATTAATAAATATCTTTGAATAAACAGGTTTTCCTACAAGAGCAATTTTTCGAACAGGTTATTTAACTTGTATATGTATGACTGGCTGAACTTGCATTGTCCATTATTAGCAGCAGAGTATGTTTGCTAAGCATTTAATGGTAAAACGACTGAATATTCATTGTGGGAAAGAAACAGGTGACGAATAAAATTATTGAAAATTTTGTGTTTACTTTGAGACAGCGAAATTAAAAATGAAAGGTTTCATCTTTCAGCGCGAACAACATGGCCATGAATTGTAAGTATGAAACAAGAAAAAA
Source organism: Nanipora kamurai (assembly GCA_036872915.1). Classification (NCBI taxonomy): domain Eukaryota; kingdom Metazoa; phylum Cnidaria; class Anthozoa; order Scleralcyonacea; family Helioporidae; genus Nanipora; species Nanipora kamurai. Next base: position 60,792 of record JBAHVQ010000047.1, read on the forward strand.
GAATTGAAATGTGTAACTGTGAAGAAAGAAATTTTTGAGATTGATTTTTTAATCAGGGTGTATTTACGGCAGCGTTTTAAGCAATTTGATCTTGATTACTGAAGAGTCAAATTATCACGATTATGATGACTGCCGAACAGTGCTCCTTAACAAAATAAACGATATTTATTCAAACTGAATAGATATAGTAATACCAGAAGATAATCGAGATGGCAGAGTGAAATTTTGAGTAATTGCTTAAAATGTTGGAAAGAAAATTTTTGACGATCTAGTTCTAAAATAAATTATTTCAGAAACCATGACAAAATTGCTTGAGAGCAAACATGAACATTTTAATGCTTTTAGATCTTTAATTTGTTCTTGACACTTTAGAACGTGACTTCTGATAAAAATTAGAAGGTTAAAACCCCCATTCCACCGCCTCCGTCGTGGGTGTATGTCTATGATTGTATTTCTCTGATTCGGATAAATTTACTGCTAGGACTAGCTCAGCAAATAGTCCTAACCTCATAGACATAACAGGAAAAATGCGATTAACCTGAAACTAGACAGCTTCCTTATCTTATGCGATAACGAGGGAAACGAATGGTCCAGCAATCTAGATGACTTAAGGGAATTGTTATTTTCTCATAGCAAGCACAATTGTGAAACACTAAAACTTCTTGTCCGAGGAACTTAGTACAGTCTTTTAAATACTACTAGCCAGTTTAGTAAACTAGCTTGGAAACAGAGTCAACTTGCTCCATAAATATAGAGTGGCAACTGGCCTTGACTACAGAACAAGCGCGCACACCAGCACAGGATCTGGATCCAAACCTGAATTAATTATACAATCATTATGCGTAGATGAATGTTCTTCCAATAAAATTCAAGTTTATTTTCTTCATTCTTTAGTTTTTCTTGACTTTACTTTTGTCGCACTGTTAAGAATTTCTAATGATGCTCGCAAAAGCTAAACTAATTTTCACAAACTTTAGCACAAACGACATCAGTAAAACAAGTTAAATTATCCTGATCAATAGTTTATTAGAACTTGTACAGTTATAATCCATAGAGTAAAAGAAGTGTCATGACAAATTACAGCACAATTACAATTATGTATCAGAAGAAAAAAGGAAAGTAGGAAAAATAAATATTGCCTAATATTGTTGTGCATAGTGATCAAACTAGCGAAGGCTTTCAAGTTGATAGTGGGTACTAACTGACCAAAACTAAAACAAATTCAAACAATTGCTAGAAATTGTGGAGAAAGTCAATTGCGACCCTTTGCTCTCCAATAACGGAAAAGGCACAAAAGAGCTTAATGACATAATATAAGCCAGCTGCATAAATTTGAATTCTCATACCCAAATCAGATTTACTAATAGAAAATACTTTACAATATTCATAATAGCATCTCAATCCTTTTTTTCCGGAAGATTTACCCTTTAACCCTTTAAGGCCCGAATATTTTTCTTTTGTTCTTTGTTCTCTCTTTGTTTTTGCTTTGTACTCTGGAATGTTCTTTTGTTCTTGGTGTCCGATATCTCGGACACTAGGCGTTAAAGGGTTAATAACGTAGGAAAAGTTTAATGGTTGTGCCCTGCCAAATGATGAGAGCGAACCATTGATGTTTCGAGCAAATGAAGTAATAAGAAAAATAATGGAAGACTTTCGCTCGTAACGCCATTGGCTTGTTCTTTCAAGCTTTTTTTGCGGGGCACTGCCTTTAAAATTTTGTCACAAAAACATCGAACTGTTTGCAAAAATTGGAGAGCTTGGGAACTGGGTTAAAGAAAATTGAACTGGTTCAAGAAAAAATTTACTATATATATCAGTGGAATATATACCTCAAAATAGTCATGTATATTTCTAAATCTGTACCAGTACAATGTCTCCCCTTGATGAGTAAAATCGTCTCGTGTGAACCTGGCTTAGCGGCGTGCGTTTTTGTATGTGTTACATGGCGCTGAAACCGAGTTTCACATTTATTAGAATAAACGAGACAGTGAATTTTCAATAAAATACCTGTAATTTGAGTTTTGAACCGAGCAAAAAGCAATAAAATGCTCTAAACATTTTAGTCCTTATGGCGTGTAAACCGAAAACTAAACTTTGAACGATTGCAAAACTAGCGAAAAGATTGGCAATAGTCCAACGAGAAAAGTGACAATGAACTACCGTGCAGATTGAGAGAGCGGCACAAACTTTTTATTCCCGTCGAAAACAACTAAAGATCGGAAGAGGCTTATATTGTTACCTTGGAAAGAGAGAATGGAAAAACTTCTAGTTATTAGTAGAAAGTAGTTCCCCAACATACAACATGTTGTTTTCATACTCACTCAGCTCGTTATCCAGTCAAGAACGTTTTCAAGATATGGTTAAGTTTTATTCTATCATTTCCCAAAATAATTCTGTATGCCGTGATGTTAAATGATTTAAGGATATCAAGTTGACAATTAACGGCATATTGACCGACGTATTCAAATTTTCTTTGGATGGTCATTTACCATTCTTTGCCCAGTCTCACAGGAAAAGGAGTTCTGGTCGTGGTGAGTAGTTCTTAACATCATGGTCAATTTCAAATAATTCTCTTAAACTTTCGTTAAACTCTGTCACAATCAGCCACATGAAGCAGATATCAACTGTCTTCCTGTCCTCCTTCCGCTTCTCTTATTTTTTCACCAATTCGTTATATTGCCACTCGGCATTCCTATAACCAAGTGGAAAAATTAACCCAAACTAACAGCCAGACAAGAGATATGGCAAAATTTTTTATATACTTCAAACTCATTTTGTCCCACGACAACGTTGCCTTTGTTGAGCTTTGGACTGGATCCCGGTCTCAAACACGACTTTCTTCGCACGCATAACAAATTATACTTCTTGTAGGTATTATGTCCATTGTCTGCAAGATTACGCCGTTACAAGTATTTTACAAATTAGCTCATAGGATATCACTTAATGATGCACTTACTTTGAGTACCCTCGCCACCGCTGACCATCAGCACCTAAATAACCTCAACAATTAACCTCAATAAATGAGACAATGGTCTCACTGCAAACTTGTTGTGTGTACCTTTATAATTCATATTTGTATACACTTGAAATAATCTATAATGACTATAAAATGTTTGATGTTCATCGTTTTGTTAGGTCCATCTATTTCAAACCATTTTATGCAGTGGTAAAAATCACCATTTTATGTTTGTGTTCAGCCGGTGAACTTGGAAACTTAATCATTTTAAAAAACACCAAACCAAAAACATCCCAGGTTAATCTTTGAGAAGGTTTCGACGTAAAAAGACAACGTCTATCTTCTTCGCTTTCTTTTCATTGTAATAAAATCGAAATCTTCTTGTAAGCCTGAGTAAATAGTTCAGAGCTCCGGGAATTGCTACGTGTGTTCCAGAAACCTACAAGTTATATTACACCAGTTGTAAATATTTCACAAAAAGAACGTAGATATGTCCGGTTTCATAAAGCAGCTGTCAAAATTTGTCATTCGAATTGTTCCACTTTGAGTTATTTCCCGTCCTAAAAAACAGTGTGAATAATTTGTATCCCGACAATAAAACCTTGAAAGTACTTGTTGGGATCGGGGGATTACTTGTGAATGCGCTCAAATCCTGGCAACTTTCCAGCAATAGCTTTTCGGTTGGCACATCAATGACAAAACATACCGTGGCAAGGAAATCACCATAACGAGATGTTCATGTTACGAGTGTTATGAGAGAAATTGAATGAATATAGACTAGAAATGTTGTCAGTAAATGGAAGTTGCTCATATTAAGTTAACTAGAGATGTCATGACCGGGAACGGAACATGGAACGGAAACGGTCACTGAACGTCCAAAAATGCTGAAAATCCTTACACAGCTTATGAGGGATACTTTAAAATGAATACAAAACATGCAAACGTGATCACCATCAAATCATTCCAGACAGTGGCGACCCCTCAGAATTCTACCCTAACTAACGCCAGCGAATCTTAGCGGTCAATGGGAGACCTGCCGTCAAGAGAAGGTAAACTGCCGAGCAGAACAGTTCAAAGGCAGGAAAGTCTTCGGTTCAGTGAATTTTTGCGAATTGTTATGATTATTATAGGATTGAATGACACAGGAAACCGGGATGCTTGTTAGTCTTTGATTTATCAGAGACGAACAGTCATGGAAAATTCGAAAAACAAGCTGAACTTTTTAGGATGAACAAACGTAACATGTCGTAATAGTAAGTTTCACAGTAGCCGATGGCAATATGCCGGGTAGGACTGAGATAATGACTAGTTAACTCAGGGGATTTATCTTGGTAATCTTACTGATTAGCATGATAAAACGGTTGACTAAATACTTAATGCTGAACATGAACTTAGTTCATGTGGGAGCTTGGTAAATCTCAGACAACTAGTGGACGTCAAGGACGGTCATCAGAAGGTTGCGGGTTCGATTCCCGTCTAGGGCTAAGAAATCTTTTTTCTGAGAGAACTAGCTTGACGAACGTTCACTAGTCGTCTGAAACGGCTGAGTAACATAGCCATTGTCTCAGCTGTGTCCGGGGCCTGAAACCTACTAGTCTGTTGCTTAGGAATTCTATTACGTCTTCGTCCGGATAAAATTGTCTGGAATTCTTGTGACCAAACTTCTAAAACTAGAATCTATGAACGTAAACGTTGGCAAACTGGGGTTAAGCTGCAATAGGTTGGATTGCATGACTTACTTAAAGTTTTCTAATGAGATTTCCAAATTTACTTCAATTGGTGTTCCGTTTAAAACTTAAAAAGCGCTTTGAAGGAATCCGCCATATGATACGAAATCCGCCAAGTTGGATACACTATTTTGAAATATGCACCGGCAGACTTAATTTTCTTCAGCCATGGAATACATGAGGTAACAGCCAGTTGATGGCAAGGTACACGGTATGCTAAAAATTAACTAAAAATTGTTAATATCCTGTGAGTTTCTTTCAAGAACTTGATAAGATAGGCATCGTACGTTAGGCTCAAAACAGCGAAGAAATTAAAAGAGTTTTCTCGAACCCTTGGCACAGACATAACAGACTGGTTCAGGCCTGGTAGATGTATGATGTCAAAACTGTGTCAGTTTGTTAAAACCAACAGTCTTATTTAGTAAATCATTCTTGAACCATTTTACCTGTGTATATTTATAGTGCAATAGGTTTGACTGCTAGCTGATTTCAAGCAATGATAGTTTTACTGGAGGTCTGCTGCCCCAACTCAAACAACTCGCCTTTTCATTAATTTTCACTAATTGGCCTGTTTGTAGCGTTTGGGTTAAAAAGGATTCTCCCTAAACTTAGCTTCTCTCTCAGCAGGTCCCCCAAATAATGAGACCTGAAGCCACCAATGTTTCCAGTATTTGTTCTTGTAACTAACAATCCAAAAAAGTGATCACTTTAAAAATCAAAGTGAACACTTTATTCGTATTTTGACCACAGAGAGACGTTAAATAAAATAACCATTGCTTTATCCTGTTCAGGTGTAACAGCTGTATTTTACTGACGTGTAAATCAGTTACACATTTGAAATCGTATCATAGATAGTTTATTTCCATTAGTTCGGATCACCTGGGAGCTAGCTGCACTTTGCTTATTTAATTTTGAACACGAAGAAACAGAAAAAAGGGGGAACAATTGTCTCTATTCATTTCTGCCAGCTTGACTGCTTTCCCTTTCTGAGTCAATTCCCAAGCTTTGTCCGTTACTCTGTTTATAACTCATCCATCTTAGAGTATGGCTATTTTTGTGTCTGTAAATATATATATGCATAACATATGTATTCTGTCAATAGCAAATAGCTGCTGCAACGTTCACCCATTAGGAAACCATGACAGGTAATAACCGGGAATTCTCTGTCCTGTCTCCTACTACTGTTAACAAAAATAGTATAAATGATCCAATGAAGCGTAAGGAATTTACACTTACAAACAGAACACTGTTCTTCTTATGGTCTTAATACAAATGATTCTTGTACGGCTTCATGCAAGGCTATCCTAGTTGATATCAGCTGTCTTAGGCATCAAGAGGAGGCGGTGCCCCGAAATTTTCTCATTGTGGATGCCGGGACCGAACACCTCGTCACACTCTAAAAGCCTTTCCGTGAAAATCATCTTTGTATGTTACATAACTATCGTAACTTTCCACTTGAGCTTCAGAATTCTCCAAACCATGGTAACAGTATCTTCCTTTTGAATTACTTTGAGTATTTCCTTTGCTTTTGTTATGTCCTTTCTCATTCTCCGTGTCTGTTTGATCTTCGTTAAGTTCTCTTTTGACTTTGGGTACCACTGTAATTTCTCGGTTGATCGTAATACACTTCAATATATAGTTAACAACTGATCGAAAATTATAAGCACTCATCACAACAACTGGGATGAGTAACAATATACCACATATCAAGTAAGACAACCAGTTGAACTTAGTGCTTCTTTGTCGTTTGGCTTCTTGAGATAAGCTTACTGAAGACCAGACAGCCCATGAGGTAAATGCAATTAATAAAGACAAGAATCCGATGAAGAAGAAAATCTTGATCCATCCTTTAGCCCGAACACGTGGTAGTTTCCACTAAAGCAAGAAAGAAGATACATTACTGATAATGATGTTAGACATTCTATTTCAGAATCATCCTCAGGGTAATGGGAAACGATAAATTCGCATTTAACCAGGTTAAATGTGAATTTATCGTTTCATGTTAGACATCTAACATCATTATTCTCTGCCCGAGTTACTTAAGCTATTTAAGATACATTACGTAAGACAAAATGATGAAAGAAAATTATTACAAGAGCACTGTAAGGCTGAGCTCAACATTTTTTATCATCAAAAAACGTTCACCTCACTGACATAACATTCTCAAGCGACTAGCCTAATGATTCTCTTTCCAAAGTTCAAGATGAACATGTGAACACGTGAACATGCAAATGGACTCCAAGCTCATGTTTAACACGTGCGCGTTAGGTATAAAACTAAAACACAACTGACGTCGGTACAATAATAAATCAGGAAAAACAGCTAAGTTCAGTTTATTCCTGTTGTATCGTTCTTTCCATGTTGAGATGTCATTTGTTCATCTGTTACTCAACATAGAATGGAATGAAATATGGAGTTTATTTGTTTTATATGCTTAGAAAACTCGGGGAATTTCTGAACATGAAACAAAACATATTCCGAATATAATCATCTTGTAAACTCAAGATATGAGCCAAAAAACAACAGAGAATGTTTAAAAGGTAATATTTCGAATTTATTACAAATTCATCATCAGACCAATTTGTAACAAATTCGAAATATTACCATTTAAACATTCTTTCTTGTTTTTTGGCTCATATCTTGAGTTTACAAGATGATTATATTCGGAATATGTTTTGTTTTATACTTTTTCAAATTATCGGCTGGCTATGGTATCGACGCTACGATAATTAGCAAGTATATGTATAGATACAGTTAAACTTAATCTCGATATGACTTTTCCAAGCTATGGCACTATAATAGTGTTTACTGATCAGCGTTCACATTAACAAAATATGACAAGTAATTTTGCAGATAAATATTATTAATTTTGTTCCTCTTCTGGCCACCACTTAAAACTCATTAGATCCTTATCGACTGAGGTACTGATCCTAAATATCCCATCTGGTGTTTTCATCTATTATTGCCATGAAATGAGAAGAGAGTCCCGGATTAATTAAATATATCAATATTTTACGGGTTGTATTTTGAAGTTATACCATCGTGTAAATAATGGAGCGAACCAAACAATACCTGATCCTAGAAATGTTACAATGGGACCTTTGACGTTAGTCATGATGATCCTATAGAATGTAAATAGGCCAACTGTCTGAGCAGTAAAAAATTATTCCTTTGATTGTGGCAAAAATTCTATTGATTGATGTTGACAGGAAAAATGGTGTCCTATTATAATTAGTACGGTGCTCTTCTGCTGTCGATCATAGGCCGGAAGATGAGGAACTTAAGAATATGGACAATAGATTGGGAGGACTGACAGTTACGTCATTCGTAATTGACTCCTACGTTGTTCATCTAAGTGCGGTTATGTAGCGAAATAATCTTGATCAATTTGATGGTATTCATCTTATTACTTTCCGAAATTCGATTAAGTTCTGTTTTGAGTATTTAGATAGCTCACCTTCACCCCTGAAAGAGGTTTTTGGTCGTTAAGAGTGGTTAACTAACGCAGAACTGAGATTTGACGTTCGTGATATAACAGGCAGCCATGTACAGGGTGTCCCCAAAAAAGTGACTCTATAGAAATTATCCTATTGTTATAATTTGAATGCCTGAGCACTATGCAAAACCCACAGGTGCATAAACTTCTGCTTCTGCAATTTAAAATAACTCCTATTACCATAAAAGTCAAATTACAAGTAAATCATGCGATCAGTTGGAGTAACAATAATGGTTCAATGATGTTAGTTGTTACTCCAAGTGACGAACCATACCGGACAAGTCGGACTAGCAAACCGAAGGTCGCGGGTTCGAATCCCTGCCGGGCCATGTAGAGTTTTCTCTACTTGTCTACTTCTCTACTTGGTATGGTTCGTCACTCGGAGTAACAACTAACATCATTACTCTCCACGCGAGTTCATTCTTCTACTCAAGCCAAATAATGGTTCAATTGATTACAGAACAACGAGTATTTGTTGTAACACAATTTACCCTAACACCGAATGTAACCGAGTGCAAAACGCATTTACTCGTTTTGCTTGACTCGGGCGTTAGAATACAGTTTGGACGAAGCGAAAACGTTTTAAAATGCTTAAATGTAAATACACTTTCATTAACTTCCCAGGTGTCTAATCACGGGCGTTTAAGAGCGGTTTAAGAACAATGAGATAATTTCTATAGTGTCACTTTTTTGGGGGACACCCTGTACTATGCTTTCTAGATATTCACCTCGCCAAATCATGCAACTGAAATAATTTCATTTACTTCAAATGGTGCAAAAGTCTACTTACAACTGGGGCAAAAGAAATAAATTAACAAATAATTTAGGATAACAATTGCTAAATAATTATGATACCAATTACTTCACAGAGAATGTCAATCTGAAAATGACAACCTGAATAATAACAACGATAATAACTTTTTAATGGTATTAACTTTTGAACATGTAATATAAACAACTATATATATAAATATTGATGTTTATAACAATATAACAAGGCATGAACATATTCTAATACCTGCCAAATTACTTTATTCAATTGAGAAATGGTGATATATTTCGCTTGACATATCTCACAAGTGACAGAACCAGACTTCTTTATCCATAAAAGTAGGCAGGACGAATGTACAAGACCCACTGATCCCTTGCATTGACAATGTGAAAAGAGTTCTTTCTTTTTTGTTGCCAAGTGACAGATGCGACAGGTATTTTCATCCGAGAGATCAAATAGAGCTGAAGAACGTGCATCCTGAGCAGTAAAACCATTACTTTGTGTGATATTTTGTCTTGCGGCATTACATTTTCCCTCATCAATAGTCTGGTCCTTCGACTCCTTCAGGAGGAAAAGAAAACAAAATATACTTTGAAAACTCTTTACAAATTAGGCAACTAGCATTAGGATACGAAAATGTGAATGGGCAGGATTTTGAAGTTAATCATAAACATTTCGAAGCAAATGAACTAGATAATAAACAGGAACATAGGCAGTATCTTACGGGTCACAGATGCTACAGATTCATTGTACAGCACTACCGTGGTACTACTTCGTTCAAAATCTTATACTGAATTAACCCTTTCATTCGCGCAGTGACCGGGGGTCTTCCCTTTGACGAGTAAAATCGCCTGGTATTAGACAGAGAAAAATAATAAAGTTGTCACACAACAACTGCATGTATGAAAGGGTTAAAGGAGATAGTTTTTAAACCTTTCATTCGGGCAGTGACCAGGGGTCTTCCCTTTGACAAGTAAAATCGTCTGGCGTTAGACAGAGAAAAATAATAAAATTGTCACACAACAACTGCATGCATGAAAGGGTCAAAGGCGATAGTTTTTTCCTTTAACCCTTTCATTCGCGCAGTGACCAGGGGTCTTCCCTTTAACGAGTAAAATTGTCTGGCGTTAGACAGTATAAAATAACCTGGCGTTAGACAGAGTAAAATAATCAAGTTGTCACACAACAACTGCATGCATGAAAGGGTTAAAGGAGATGGTTTTTAACCCTTTCATTCGTGCAGTGACCAGGGGTCTTCCCTTTGACGAGTAAAATCGTCTGGCGTTAGACAGAGTAAAATAATAAAGTTGTCACACAACAACTGCATGCATGGAAGGGTTAACTAGCAAACCGACCAAAATAACTTAGGTTTTAGCACGTCTATGAAACGTATTGCCCCCCCTACGATGCCTTGGCATGAAAAAGTGAATCACTAAATTACTGACAATAATAGACTTCTTCTCTGTCAGAAGAACGAACAATAGATAAGAATAACAAAAGCTTTTTCAGTCAAAAGTTGGTGAACAGAATTTTCAGTTTACCTGCATCTTCATTTTTTTCTTTGGTGATAATCAGGACAAACAAAGAGGTCGAAAGCAACACAAAATTACAGACAACTGCCAACTGTCGATTTGAACGCTGCGTTAAAAAGCACCGATCATGCATGTGCTGCATGGTTGGTCACAGATCTAAGATTTAAGACTGATTCGCACGCATGCACACGTGTTTGACATGACTAAATCATCACAAGTGTCCACGATTTTCATTTTCCTCCTCCCGAAAACATTTACAGTAAAAACAGTGGTCTATGCAGTCATAGTAATTCTCAAGGAACTGGCATTATTCTTGCCTATCGTGGAGTTTCCAAATTGAAAATGTTACGTGGGTTTCATTTATCTTGGTTTCTTATTTACCGCAGCATTCTAGTAATGTTTACTGTTTGGAAAAAAATGGTTTCTAACAGGTTTTGAGTTGTTAATCATTGTTTACTACTGAAAATTAACCTTGTACTAACAAATTTCACATTTCAGTGACTTAAAACGTAGTAAATATCGAAGTCATTCTTCGGGCACATCTAGATTACGGCGATCTTTCACTTAGGGCTTACTTCATGACGTAGACAAAGGAGTCTCATGATTGGTGTTTGAGTCCAAAGATCAAGATCATAGTAAGTCTTTGTCTAAAAGTTAAGGCATGCAATTGTCCATTGGTGTCTCTTTCAAAATAGGTTCAGTTTACTAGTTATGATAAAGTAAAACAACTCAAGCTTCAGCAGTGATTTAGTCCCGCCGAAGAATGAAATCAATAAATTTTGATAACATTTTAACGGTACGATCATGAGAAACGCAAAACGTATAAAAGAGCCACTTCAAACTACTCACACATCAGCAATAAAGCAAATATAATGTTTTGAAGTTTTGACATTATTTTTTGTTTACATCTTCTTATTGTTGTTTTGACAAGAACAAGTCAATTTGTCACAATATAGGTACATTTCAACACAATTCATGTCACAAATGTTATTGCGCGACCATAATTTTCAGCTGACGTGACGGTAAGGTGTAGTAAAATATGACACTTGGACTAATTCAGGATGAACAAATTAATCTCAAAACACCTTAAGGCTGTACATATCATTATCGACGTGGGAGGCAGTATTGGGGAAAGGTGTTGTTCACGGATTGGCTTTCAAGGATGGAATGATCTTTAGTAAAGGGCCCTGTTACGATCACCAGAAACTTTAGATAAGATGGTGACGGGAATATTTCTCATTGCACCAGATTTGTGGAAAAGCCACCGAGGAAAACTTTCTAATTTCAAAATACTTCATACGTTGTATCTGCGACGTTGATACATGCTATGTTGCAGTCAAGCAATATCCATTGCTCGAGAATGGTACGATAAAACAATGTTTACGTATTTCCAGAGCTACTTCCTGAGGTATTTGACTGAACATTTGTTTTGAGGCGTGTTCTCTCGCACAGCCAAAATCTCTGTCGCATTCGTCGTAAAGAGACTGTCAAAATGAGAATAAACGCTTTGCTAAATGGGAGTATTCGACTCATGAGCTATAACTTGATTTACAAACTGGTGCAATATAACCAAAACCACCCGTTAAAGCCTGAAGAGATATTTGTCCATAATTAAAAAAACAACTTTCAAAACTTGTTTTTTCAATTATTGTAACGAGTAACTGCCTTCTGCGGTGTCGAGAAAACTACAGTAACATGGTTTGGTCAACGAAATATCCACGTTCTGTAGTATCACTAATATGAAGCTTTATTTCGATTGTATAGTTTATTTGACGATATACTTGAGCCCAAGGCGAATTATTGAAATAAGATTGAACTTGTCCTGTACTTAAAATCTTAAGTGACTTTAGAAGACATTAAAACAGGCGAGCTGCATGACTGAGCTGCCGTTTGTTTGAGCCATCTCGGAATTTCTCTCTCTCCCTATCCAACACGAATAACCATTTTTTGTAGGAGTGTCCCGGAACTAAGGAAACCGACCGTATGGAAAAGGTTTGTTAACAATAGGAAGTGCGTAGAAAGTTGGCAACTATGCTTAGTATGTTTTGCAATTGTGCGATCTTCACTGCAGTTTTCAAATATACACAAGTAATTAAATACCTCGCAGCTTATTGACGAATTGTTTTTTAAACAGTCTTGTAGCCGGTCAATGAACAAGTTGAAACAACGATCAACCACGTTATTTCATCAAGGTGCCACGAGTTTGTCACTGTCACTCTTTCTAGCGCCTAATAACCTTGAAAAGCCATACCAACAATATCAAACTTGTCAGGGCAACTTGTGGCAACTCGGATGAACTCTTCAGTTTTTTAACTTTATCATAGCCACAGGTGTCGAGCAACCCGTTTCGGACTTGCTAGCAAACTGGCTGATCCGTTCGTGCGTAGGTGAAGAAAAGAAGCTCTGATGACGTTTGGTCAGAAAAGCTTGACAGCGTGCATGCTGTAAATCAGCCACAAGATTTTGTTACTGTTTGGGTGTTTTTACCTCACTACCTCAAAAAATTTAGTCGAAAACCATTAAACAATCTTAAATTATATGTTGGTTACTATCACGTCAATCGTTCTTTTTTTTTTAATTTGTATTTACAACTTTCCTTATTTGCGCATCTACAGTCCCCTTTCCTCTGTTTTCGACAACGTGCTTACTTCCACTCTTGTTCATATGTCAATTACGGTTAACCTAATATCAACATTGGTTAAATATTTATAAAATGACATTGACGATAATTTATCAAATATCTTGACTATACCAACCTAAGCAATGTAAGCATCGACCAAAGTATACACAGAGTAACAGGATAAATGTTTTAGGAAAACAAATTTGGCTTTTTTTAGAACTTATTTTAAGGATTGAATCTGGGCATTGAAAACAATTCCCTAACAATTATAGAATTTGCTGAACCGAGACTGTGCCTTGCGGCTGATTTGGTTTATTTCAACCAGTGGGCGGTGAATGCTATTTTTGCAAGATGTTTTGCAAGAAAGAATAATTTTTCGATATCATAAAAGTATTTGAAAACATGAGGGCTAAATGATTATTATGCTTATTAAAAGGTTATTGTAATTATTAAAAACTTATTACGATTATTGTTCGAAAAGCTTAATTCTCTGTCATACGTATTTAAAAACAAGAGACAAAAGGAACCTAGGAAATTCTATTTCAGAATCATCGTCAGGGTAACAAGAACGGAAAACACAGTATGCTAGTAAACAAGAGCGTACCGTAGCCGTTTGGGGGGGGCGTCTTTGTTATGCTGGCCAATAAATATTTTCTATCGACATCAGGCGCTACTATTGACTGCTTTTCCATTAGGAACAACAAACCATCAGGATAAACTTGCGCAAACATTTTAGTTCCTCTGACAGTGGATACCTTCAAGTTTACATTTTAGCTATGGGTAGAGTTTTAATTTACCAACATCTTTACTGACCTTTCGTTTTACCGACCCACCAAAAGTGGGATTAACCGACCCCCAATTACCTGTACGGATCTTCTCGTAGTATCTGATGTAGGTGCACGAGAGATTCTCGCCACGAGAGATTCACGAAAGATTCTCGCGACGACCGTTAACGGATACCTGTGAGGATAGACAGTGTTTTGATACTGTTTCAACATAATGTGCAGGATAATATGAAGGGAAATGGTAAAATTAATGAATTAATAAGCCTTGAAACTTTCTCTTCAGCTTAATATGAAGGGAAAAAAAACATAACCAGCCGACAATTTTAAATAAGTAAAGTATAAAACATAATTCGAAAATTAACATCTTGAAACTTGAGATACAAGTTAAAACAAGACGAAGACAGGTGCGGTAATATTTCGACTTTATTACAAAGCCACCTGACTTCGTCTTGGTTTAACTTGTATCTCAAGTTTCAAGATGTTAATTTTCGGATTATGTTTTATACTTTACCATGAAGGTAATTCTGAAATAATATCGAAACACTGCATATCTATCTTGATAAACATTAAGTTGTCGTGAAAATTACTGTACACTAATTACCAGTTGACTCGAGATGAACTGCGGTCTAGAAACTAGAAGATGCAATTTTTTGCATGACTATCACAGTGTAGGTTAATATCATGATATGAAATTTCCTCTTCATCTTCCTTGCAGGGCACAGACTGTTTTACGTCTGTCTTAAGGACCATTTACACTGCTGAATTTTCCTGTGATTTTTGTCATCCTGATGCATGCGATCGAATAGATTCACTGAAGACAAAAGTGTTGGATCATTTGCGCAGAGCTCTATGGTTCAGCACTTTCACGAGCGAGTCCATTCGATCGCATGAGGAAGGATGAGAAAATCCGCAGCAAAAACGACCAGTGTAAACAGGCATTTACAAGGAACAGTGGTGTAACCACAGCTTGGTGATGGTGGGTTCGACAATTGCCAAAAAAAAGATACTGCACAGAAAAAGAGTGTTGGAGGTAAAAAAATCGATTACAAGTATCCAAAGAAAAAAATTCGAGCATGCCCTGTTCTATAAAAGTCCAGAAAGTAAATAAAAAATAATTCTTTCCTAGAGTTACGGTCAAAAAAATTCATACAAGGAAAAATTGTCCATCTTCCCTCAAAAATAAAATATTTCATTTCGCAGAGGGTCGCAATAATTTTTATGACATCACAGTCATTAGGATGCCTAATCATCATACCATGATTTAGTTTGTAGAAAATTATTTTCGGACAACCAAAAGTTGTTATCTGCAGAGTAGAAAGAGTAAAAAATAACGAAAACTTATTTCATGATTGCGATTGAGCTAAACTTCGATTTTTTAATGAAATTTTGCATGTGTATAGAAAGAACAAGAGTTGAAAAGCTATTTGGCTTAAAAGCAATAATTGTGTTTGCATGTTAAAGAATTTCACAAAGAAATATCAACGTATACGATTATAAGGAACGTGGTTAAATTAAGATAAATGGGCAGTAACCAGAGACTGTATGTTGTGAGTCTTAAATAAGCATAAATTGACCGTACAAACTATTAAAAAATCGTGACATCTTCGTCAATAGTAGAACGCATAAACAAGGTAAAAGGTTTAAAATTTACTAAAAAGCTTAAAAGACGAACGTTTTCGATCTGACTGATCATCATCAGGCGTGAAGCGTAATAAATTTTAAACCTTTTACCTTGTTTATACCTGTCAAAAAATCGTTTTTTACCATTAGGAATACATTTTATTGCGTCCCAAAATGTTTCAACTTCGACGACACAAATATGGAAAATGTCCTAGTAGTTCACAAAAAAGATGTTATATTTTGTTAGACCCATGTAAGTTCTTTTTTACATTTTTAAATAGAAAGCTGCTTCAATAACATAGAGGCTCCATTTTGTCGACAAAATACACCAGTTAAAATTCTCGCGGAATGTCCGAGAGATCTTCAACCGAACTAAAATTAAATTCACTGTAACCAATCATACCCTCCTCTCTTAGTTTTACCATTTTGCCCTTTTTTGTAACAACCTTAATTGATCTGGAAACACAAAAATGGACTTGGACTAGTTGTCAAATAGAAATCCATTTCCAATTTTGGATTAGTTTATATTGGGTCAAAACAAATTCAGGAAAAAATCTTATGTAGCCCCCGGCACAAAAACTTCTGTGTTTGGACACATAAATATTTGTGAAATATATTCAAAAACAGAGGTTTTCCCTGCTCATGGCCATGTAAGGGCTTTCCTGAATTTGGTTTCACCCACGAGTCTCGTTTCCGTGCAGGCCGCCATCTTTATGAAAAAGGTCTATACACATAGACCTTTTTCATAAAGGTGGCGGCCTATACGGAAACGAGGCTCGTGGGTCAAAACAAGTGCAGGAAAATCTCTTACATGGCCGCCGGCGAGAAAATTTCTGCGTTTGGGTGCACAAATAACTGTGAAATATGTTTAAAAGCTGGGGTTCCCCTGTCGACGGCCATGTAAGAGCTTACCTTGAACTTGTTTTGACCCACTTGCCTCGTTTCCGTGTAAGCCGCCTTTTTTATGAAAAAGGTCTATAATCCTTTCACCTGAGATCCCGTCTGGGACTTTGAAAGATGTAAATCTTTGATAATTTTCTTTGAGCTATTTTAACAAGAAAAATTTCCGAGATTCAGACGGAAGTCGAGCTCGTAACTTCTGATCGCCCGTGAGACGTTCTGGGCATTGAGCTGCTGGGATTCAGATTGCATAGCATAGGTTACATTTGGAGTTGCTCGACTGGACATTGTATTAGCATTCGTGGCAATTTAAGTACTTGCGCTTAGCTTCAAAAGCATCCTACGCTCTGCCATTACGTCCCGGGACCTTAAAAACTCGATGGTCTCGCAGGCAATCAGAAGGTTATTGGTTTGATTCTTGCTAAGGGCACGAAATTTCACGAGTTAAAATAGCTAAAAGAATTTCTCGAAGTGTATGTCTACTCTGAGCTAGAAAATTTTCTAAAATATTTCAAGCATCTTTCCAAGATGTCATGCTTTTTGTCTAACACTTCTAATTGTGTAGATTCTAGCGGTGTTATAGGGCCCTCTCAAGCAATTGTAATTAGAATGACTCCATCGCACCTTGAGTCATATGCATTCCATGCACTTGTTAGGAGAACTTGTGAGTGAGTACGAACTCGTCTTAGGCAGTCCAAGTCCGTATTATGTGCCTTTACAACAATCAACATAATGATACTATGTCCCAAGCACCAAAATTCTCTTGGCAATTTGACTTCTAGACACCTTAACAAGTCTGTAAACAACTTGTAACAACGCGGTGACTTCGACAAGTCGCTACAAGGATGTTAGCATCTCATCAACACCACTGAGTTGTTGATTCAATTTACAACTGAAAAGAAATTTATTCAAGTCATGGTCTTTCTTGATGTTAGAGATCGTGGTAAAAGTTCTGCTTACTTCTATAGCAAATCGACGAGTATCGAGGCATTTAGCCCGAGAATCGCATGGTCCCGAAATAAATTTGGTCATTATGATCGATCAATTTACAATTACACGGGAATGTTCGTTGGCTTATTGCGTTTTCTTTACTACGAATGGATAGTAAATAGCGGATAGCCAGCTTTGCGCACGGATTTGTTGAATACAATGATATGTAATTCATTGTAAATAACTAAGATATTATTGATCCCTGTGTTTTCTAAAAGTCAAAAAGAGTTTCATTAACCTTGCTACAAAATAATGATGATAAAAAAAGTAAAGATTCTTTAGAATTTCTTGCTTCCTTCATTAACAATGTCCCCACTATAGATATACAGTAGTATTTTAGTCTGACTTACGTCAAACAATTTTACTCGTCAAGGGGAGACATGATAAAACATTTTCAGTTGACCTCATGCATATTGGTATTTCTCAACATAAAAAATTTGATCATCGTCATTTTTTGGTATACCGCTGGGCTCTTTAAATCTCTGGGAGTCAATTGAAAGTGATCTATAGGATTGAATTCAACTTCTGGCGAATTAGGCAACGTTGTGCGCTGATGTAAGAGTATATGAGGATTAATTTCCACCCGTGAGAAATAAAGCAGCTGACATTTATGACACCGAAGATCAATTAGAAAGGAAAGAACACAAATAGTGGGACAGTGGAAATATACTGCAGTCATTTCTCTGAGATTTTACTGGACCATACGGTGTCAGGAAGTAAGTAGCTGAGAGATGACTGGGATTGTTATTATTTTGTTTATTTCGCTATTTGGATCATCAAATTCAAAGCCAGACAAGGAAACAAAACCAGATCCTTATTTCAAAGAATGGAAAGAAAGTGCCTGGAAAAGGCCGAGCCGATGTCATGGTAAGAAGCAACCGTTTCGTCGATTAGCATTACATAGTAAAGGTTGGAGACAATTTCAAAAGAAGTAATGATGACCAATGAAAAAATAATTCATATAGTTCCTCATCCTTCCAATATTGATTTTATGGAGGTTAAACCATGATTTCTGCAATAGCAATTTATTGGTAACACATTAATAAAGTGTCCTTTCTACTTTAGAATAGATAATGCTTGATAAGTTTAAGGTTATCATCAATGACCGCAGATAAATACACATAACATTTGAAAAGCAGGGGCTACCATCGGTGGTCAAAAGCTCGAATACCTTAAGTATCGGATAAAAACCGATCCCGTGGCTTTTAACTTGTTTATATGCTCATCAGATGATATTCTTTTGTTTTTGGGAGGTTTTATCATTTACATTTGGAATCTGAATTAATTGATAGTCATATGCTTTTAGCATTAAGAATCCATGCATTTTTCTCCTTACATTTCTATAGGAAAGTCATTTTTTTGATCGTTTTTAATGCGTTTGTTTAGTTGTAGTGTGTTGATTTATTCATGGCAATCTTGCTCTGTCTTTGGCTTCGTTATGGTGAAAGGCAAACATGTAAAGGGTCGAAGTAGTAGTCTGTTCTGAAGTTACTTCACTTAACAAAGAGAATAGTCGACAGGAAAACATAAAGAAGCTGTAGGTGACGAAATGGCAGATCAACTGAACATGGTTTTCCAATATTTTGAACGAAAAGTGAAATGTTTCAGACTCAAGTTTTGTTGATCACGCCCCTCAAGAATAGGGACAGAGATCCATGAAGAAACTACCACAGACAAAACGGGCTGAAAGAGAAGGTCTGCCAGTGTTAACATTAATTTTGAATGAGGAGTAATTGCTAAATTCATTAACGTGGGATTGTTGGAGCATGACGACACAACAGCTATAGTCTGTCTTTTGATAGTAAAACAGCGAATTTGGTAAAATTATGTCAACGGACAGTTTTGTTCAGGTCTTGTTAGTTCAGGATGGTCTGAATTGGAGAAGGTTGGTTACTTCAGCAGAGAATATCGGGTTTAATACGCTAGGAGAGTTTTTATTTTAATTAATAACCTGGTGCCCGATTTTTATTTCAAGTAAAGATTTACACTTCGACCGCATCTTTCTCCTGGGAAAAATCAAAAATTCATGTCGCGGCCTGCTTTCAAAAATGAGGTTATTACGCCAAAGTTAATAACCGACGCAAGACAAAAGAATATGGTCTGATGAGTTTATAATAGCCAAATAGCAGGTCATCCCTCACCCCGGGTAGAGCAATTTGGGAGATAAAACTTCAGCAGGGATAGTAAATTTCCGTATCTAGGAGTTATCCGCCGAGTAAAATGTCCGGGTTTTGTAGAAGCGGCGCAAGGTTTTAAGTGAGATGGACGATAATCAAGGATTACCGTTGTCAATCTACTGTTTTAGCTTTTTTGTTTTTGTGAGCCATTCCAGTTTAAACTTCACCGTGTACAACCTTCCCAAACTCTTACGAAGTTCTTCAACAATAAGACAATCCGGTTGTCGCGCTAACAACAGAAACTCATTGGCTGCTCTTGTCACCACCACTTTGGCCATGAAACCTTAGTCTTTAAAATCTCAAAGGACTGATTGAAACCTGTCTATAACAGGTCCCACGTGTTGTATTATACTCACCCACAATGCATTTTGTCATACACAGGCCTGGTTTGTGAGTAGCAACGGCGTCGTGACAGCAATCAATTATTTTCCATATTGCAAGCAATACTGGTAGAAAAGGTCGGAGTCTAAGTCATTAAGAATGACGGCAGAGCTACACTTAAACACAACACTGCATAAAATAACAATGTCGCCGCCATATTTGTTTCCCATTCGTCATGTTCTTATCAACTAGAGTTTATTAATTAACCCATTTTTTGCTTCGTCTTTTTTTTTTTTGTTTTAATTCTAAAAAATTGACTCGTTTTATATATCCTGTAGTATGCAGACTTCTTGTAACAGAGCTATATGCCGCTCTTAATCGGACGCATAAAAAAGACGTCATATATACTGCATATCACCTGGACGATATCGAAAAAGCGAAAAAAGCAATTGTCTACGATAAATCGTAAGTAACGTTGTTTAATCAGTTGTAAAATCCTTTATCGTTATAACTTTGCATTTCATAAATGTCAAAGGTTAATTTAACCCGCTAGATTTAGCCTTTTAAAAAGATAAACTTCAAACAATGTATATGTAAAGTGGTCAGTCGATGGAATGTATCCTTCAGTAACACGGTATAACATAAAAATCTTTTATTACTAATGCAACCTACTTGTTACTGTATTTACAAAACCGAGTTTAAGCTTTCGTTGTCCAAGACCTCACCAGAAACTACCGAAAGATGCGAAATACCAGCTTATATAGGTGAGAATATGTATATATACATATTAAAACACTAAAAGCATTTTAAAAATAGTAAATTAAGAATGTTTTTTGGTCTCTTGGGATGTGACAAAGTACTTAAAATAAAAATATAAATACCTAAGTCTTAAAAACTTTTCTATTTTTAAATTCAGAATAATAAATCTACCAGTTCGGAACGTTCATTGGGTGAGTTTATTTCTGGTCTTTCTCTTTGGATGTAGCCTGTGCACAGCCGCTGCTCACTTCACGGGTGAAAGCGTCTGTGTGTTGGAGTTGATAATCGTGTTCTAGGTCACGTAGATTTTGCATAAATTATATTAACGAAAATACATTAACATCAAGTATAATCTATTATAACGGATTTTTGAGGAGCACTTACTCACGTGGGTATGGATACCCTCAAAGTCATGTTCTTGCCGTTTGTACGCTGTCTTAATAACGATTTTCTTCATGTTCGTCCAGGTTTCAAACATGCATGTTTGCAGGGAATTGGTTGACGTTCTGACAACAGTTTGAATCGTCCTACCGTAATCTTTTCTCTTGATCGTGGGAACAACAAAGTTTAAATATTAATGACTTTAGGGACCAATCAAATACCTTTCCACGAAACTTGGGAAAAGACAAGTGACCGGGAACACGATTAGCAGCAGCAACACACAGACTCTCTCACAGTGTTAGGAGAGGCTGTACACAGGCTATTCGGATGTAGTACGCTTCTTTAATTATCCATGTTTGCGGTAATGATTTCAACCTTGGCATCTTTGGTAGTTTATTGTCTATTGCGTCTGAAATATAAGGTAAACGGTGATATAACCAATTCGTTTCTTCATTGAATCTTGCCTGAAAGTACGCACGGTTGACCACTAGTGCGTGAAAAATTAAAAAAACCCAAAAAACGCAAACAAAAACATAATATATAGGTACATTTTATTCTAAGTATCCGCGCGCTTTCATTCAGTTACCTTAAGACGTTTTAAGGTTTTAAGCTCGCGGAATGTAGTTACAACTGCGGCAGAAAGTCAAGGACAAAGATAATTCATGCAAGGTTTACCCAAAATTGCCTTTATTTGTTACAATCAATTTTCAGAGATTTTAGGCAATGCAAGATGCAAAGATCTTGACTAAAGGTAGACAAGAGTGACCACGAGTATTTTTATATGTTGCTCACCAACAAACAGTTCTTGTAATACATATACTCATAGGATATCTCCTAATATACAGGCGTTTTAAGACATCTATACAAACTAATGGAGCTATTCAGTTATTTATTACTGGCATCACCGACAAAACTTTTCTTAGATAAAATCCGTCCGTCAAAATGTAGAACTTAAATTTCTCACATGTGGAAAACAGTGATGCGTTAAAATCTCGAGCAATAACTGTGCTAATATGCAGTATAATTAGCCAATCAAGAACAAGGACAGAGGGTTACGAAAAGGCACACGACGATTCAAATCTTGAAGCGAGATGACTCGTTTTGATTAGTTTTTCTCTATACTTATTTGGAAAATTTGACCTCATAATAGCACCCCACAACAATATCGTGTAAAAATAAAAACCTTCATAACACGACAATTTACAACGACGAAACTGTTTAAGCCAACATGGTTTAAAAAGTGACTTAGTTGGTATCATTTGGTAAACGACGGACCTTATGCATGAGCAGAATGTATATGACAAAATTTTGTTGTTTACTTTATAAGAAAGCGAACATCAAATGTGCATCGGCAGTGAACACAACAAAATCATACGACATTCCGCGACCTTAAAACGTCTTAAGGTACCAGAACGGAAGTGCCTGGGTAATTAGAATGAAGTGTACCTACATACACCTTTAGCCCTTCATTAAAGCGAAAGCGCTGTTCATTAGAGCGATTGTCACCTTCAATAGGACCTTTCAAACTGCAACAACGCCAATCAAATTATAATTGCGCTAGAAGTAACTTCATTTACGATTAAATATTTCGTTAAATTGAAGTTCAATAACGTCAATGTAAAACACATTAACACTTAATGTATTTCATTAGCGTCAATCAAAATTCAACAAAAAAATGGAGAAATCAGCATAATAAAATAAAAAGTCAGTTAGCGATAATATGGGAGTATATGTTGTACATACAATTACACATGTGTGCCGCTAGACTGAAAGTTACAATGACTGAGCCAAAGAAGGAGGGAGAAAATATCGCAGGAAGATTAGGTAAGGTTCGTAAGGACTCTTAGTCCTCCCTTCTTTGGATATTATCCTGTGGAAGTTGTTCTGGCTCTTCAAAATTCATTGTTAACCTTTTCCTGTTATCCTGCGAATTCTCGGTTACCTTCTCTAGTCAGTCATTGTAACGCTTACTCTGGCTCGACACATTTGAAAAAGACGTTTTAAGTGCTACATCTTGTGCAACGATTTCCTGTAGACATTAGCAGGCTTGGTAAATGTTATTACCAGTCTTCTTCATACAACATACAGTGACACGCAAAAGTATTCAACACATTACAAAATCTTGTGATTCTCAAGTTACTCATGGTGTTTTTAGCTAAAAATGAGATGAGATATTCTCACTAACCTAACTTACAATTAAACAAAAGGATATTGCCAAACGACGTACTTTTCATTACTTAATGAACAAAAACTGAAATACAACATCGCAAAAGTATTCAACACATTCATTTAATTGTATTTTAATAGTACGATAAATTAATTTGTGCTCGGTGCATCTCATTTTGATTTATTATCATAGCATTATGAGTTATTTTGGCCAATCACAGACCTCCACGGTTTGTTATCTAGCAGATTGTGCACGTGTACTACCGGTAAACAGACATTCAGCTGTTTGTGATCAAATTTAGGGCTATACAGCATGGTTAAAGGTGCAGAACTATCAAATGATCTTCGTAAGAGTATTGTTGACCTTTATAAACAAGGAAATGGGTATCGCAAGATTTCTCAGGTCCTAAATATCAGTGTAAGCACAATAGGATGCTTGGTTAGAAAATGGAAGAAGTCTGGGTCAATTGCAAATGTGTCGAGGAGTGGTCGGTCGTCCACGCAAAATATCCGATGCAACAGCGAGGCGGATTACACGAACAGTTAATAAATCACTGTTTGTAACTCGGTCTGAGATCCAGCATGATCTACAGGATGCTGGAGTATCTGTAAGCAATCAGTAGGACTCTTAATTGCAATGGCTTTAACTCACCGTCTCCATGAAAAACTCCTTTACTGAAAAAATGTCATGTTACTGCTGGACTTAAATTTGCTAAAGAGTACTTAGAAAAGCCATCTGCCTTCTGGGAAAATTGAACTTTAGGGAAGCAACACTGCAAGGCATGTTTGGAGAGAAAAAGGGACTGCTTATGCTCCTAAAAATACAATCCCAACTGTCAAATTTGGATCAGGTAGTATCATGGTTTGGGGATGTTTTTCTTTACGTGGAACAGGAGCATTGGAAATCATAAGAGTAAGAATGACTGCGAACATGTACAGAAATATTCTTGATGAAAATCTCAAATCAGTCAGGTCTTTTCAGATTAATGGTGAATGGACGTTCCAACAAGACAACGACCCTAAACACACAGCAAAGTTAACCCAAAGATGGTTTAAGGACAACAATATTAAAGTTATGAAATGGCCCGGTCAGTCGCCTGACCTTAATCCAATTGAAAATTTGTGGAAGATTCTTAAAATACAAATTCACAAAAGGACTCCGCAAACTATGAAAGATCTTAAAGATTTCTGCAAGGAAGAGTGGTCTCGCATATCGTCAGAATCATGTAAAAAGCTTACAGAAAACTATACAAAAAGACTTCATGCGGTTAAACAGAACAAAGGGTTTGCTACTAAATATTAAATGAATGTGTTGAATACTTTTGCGTTGTTGTATTCCAGTTTTTGTTCATTAAATAATGAAAAGTATGTCGTTTGGCAATATCTTTTTGTTTAATTGTAAGTTAGTTTAGTGACAATATCTCTTCTCATTTTTAGCTCAAAATACCACGTGTAACTTGAGAATCACAAGATTTTGTGATGTGTTGAATACTTTTGCGTGTCACTGTATATATACATGATATATATATATATACATGTTCGTGTATGAGTATGCATATATATATATATATGTATATATATATATATATATATATATGTAGATAAGTGAGATTTTTAAAAATCATACGAATAGAGTGCTCAATACCAGAGTAGAGCGAATTATATTAGCCAGAGAAGGTAAGCTTGGGTTACTTCATAAAGATTTACTACAAACTTGTTTTGTATGGCAAGCTGAGCCTGCCACACTCGTCAGGTAGTGATCGCGTATGATGTTAGCACCTAGGAAACTTGATAATGTCCACAGGGGTGACGTCATGCAATAAAAATGCGGAATAAATTAACAAATATTACAGAGCAAGTGTTTTTTCCTATGTCTACAAGT
>JBAHVQ010000047.1:89670-126150 GCA_036872915.1 Nanipora kamurai
TTGAAAAACGAATCTCTTATATCACGCATAAACTTCAGGTAGACAACAGTCCCAAACGCCTTAACTGTAGAATCCAACTCTTTCAGACATTCTTCAACGCCAGGGCTCACTAACAGACTAATATATCGAAATATCACAGTTTCAACAACAGCTTTATCTTGTATTGACTCATATCTTGAGTTTTCAAGATGACATTATTCTTCGGAATATGTTTTATTTTATACTTTTTGAAGTTTTCGGCTGGTCATGGTTTTTAATCCTACCAAGAACTGCAGTTTTAATCAACAAACCATCGGAGGAAATTATTCCGAGTATTGCAGTTTCCTTCTACCGTAACACTAGATCCATAAGGGGTGGCGGCCTTTGCTGAACCTCTCGGGAAAAAAGCTTAGTTGCAGCTGAAAGGATTGTCCAAGATAACTAGATAAAGAGTACTGTCGGTTTTAACATACTTGGGGGTCGCCTTGCGATTTATATCCGATAATGCACTCCTGTTCCTTTTTATAAATAGTACTTGGACAACTCGGATTCTGTAACAACTGATATTATAACGACATTGTCACCTTCGGTACGCTGTTATAAAGATCTGCCACTCATATTACCAACCGAAAACGAAGTATCGAGGAAGAAATTTAGTGACTCGATCTTTTCAATATATCTATTTCGCGTTAGCTGTAGCCAATGATTCCCCCCTCTCTTGGGAAAGCACTATTAGTCTAACGTTTGTGTGGAGTTCGTAACTGGACAAAGAGTTATGGTTAAAATCCATTTGAAGCCCCAGAAAATCTTGCTGGCCAAACTCTGAAATGCATGAAAGAAAATTTTCCGAGTCCATGACATTTCACAATATGATCGGCAAGATGTCCTGGGGCTTTAACAGTATCAAATTGCGATATTTCAATTGTAAAATATAAATTAACTATTAAAACACATCTGTTTCTGGCGAACGTATTATAAATTATTTTACGAATTACCGAAGGCTTAGAGAGCGAAGACTCAGAACACAAGGAGAGAAAATCATATTAGGCTAACGGCGAGATGCTTGCGAAGTTGGGTATATTTTGAATGAAGTAATTTTTATTGTCTCAACATCTGACCCTCCTCAATGGGATAATCTTTTATCTACCACTGGCGCCAGCGTATAGGAATGTCGTTATAAAATGTGTTGTTACAAAATCCTAGTTGCCTCAAGTACTATCTGAAAAAACGACCAGGTGTGTATTATCGTATATAATCAAGAGGCGACCGCCAACTATTTAAGATTGAACAATACTCGTTATATCATTCTAGATAACCCTATCAGCCACAACTAAACTGTTCTCCCTAAAGGTCCAGTAATTAGGCCACCTTTCATGGGTCTAATGTTACTTCAGAAGGAAATTAACCGGAGTTTCTTCCTGTGGAAATTGCCATTATAAATCGCCATAAAGATTTGACGCGAACATTTTCATCGTACCTATCAAACGAACAGTAGACTAAAGTTTTTTAATTTGAATTGATTAAGTTTGCTTACGTCCAACAGTTGATTTTAATGGGATTTACAAAGTTGTACATGTGACTTGAATGATAAATTGACTAAAAATTTAAAGTCTCCTTTTCATGTGGTTGTAGTTATCGTACAACAGTTGCGTAATTTGGTTGCACGATTGAGATGTCAGGTCTTAATTTAGCTACTCCTACGGGTCTATCTCTGCTATCTTGTCGTGCAACAGTTTGGGAATTTTAATTCGGTTGCTCATCTGGAAAGCACGAATGTTCTCATTAAGTTGTGAAGAATTTGTGCAATGATTACAACCATTTTAAAATCACATGAATTATTCATGATTAAGCAGCCAACCAGGTGACCTGATCCCAGCCACGTGACGAGATTGGAAATCTGTTCCAGTGTACGCCGGACTTGAACAAATTTCAAGTCCAAGGACACTGGAAGTACATTTCATTTGGCCAATGAGTGCAATACCAATGCATAGTTAATGAGATTTTTGAAGTCATTTCAAAGCCTTGAATCAACCTCGTACAACCTCGTAAAGGATTGCCACCGTTTACAAAGATATTATGTACTAAATGCTGGACACTAATCTGGCTCGTGTGGGAGCTTGGCATATATCAGACGACCAATAAAGGTTCGTCAATCTCGTAACCTCAGAAAAACGACTTTTGAAACGAATTTTGAACTTCATTGTGATCTAACGGGTGATACTTAATGCTGAACACCAACTTGGTTCATATGGGAACTTGGTATATATCAGATAACTAGTGGACGTTCGTCATGTTCGTTCTCTCAGAAAAACGATTTCTGAGCCGTAGACGGGAATCGAACCCGCAACCTTCTGATGACCGGTGAGACACTCTAACCATTGAGCTACCAAGACTTTAGATGGTGGGCTGAGGTGGAGGTTCGCCATATGTGCTGTCTAAGCGGAAGTCACGATATGATAATGATGATGAAAATACAAAATGCTGAACACTAATCTGGTTCATGTGGGAGCTTGGTATATCAGACGACCAACAAACGTTTGTCAAGCTCGTTTCCTCTGAAAAACGATTTCTGAGCCCTAGACGGGGATCGAACCCGCAACTTTCTGATGACCGGTGAGACGCCTGAGGGGAAGTCAGGCTTATGCAGTACATATGACGAACCGGCACCTTAGCCCACCATCTGGGTCTTGGTAGCTCAATGGTTAGAGCGTCTCACCGTTCATTAGAAGCTTGTGGGTTCGATGGCCTTGTGGGTTCGTTGACCTTCCCAACAGTGGCGTAACGGAACCTGTGGGGGCCCTTAGGAGATTTTCGTTTGGCGGCCCTCCCGTTACGACGTAACTCTTCCTTAGTTTAGACATACATTTTAAAGCTTCATAGCTGGAGACTTGAGGTTGGAAATGGCCAAAACGTTTTTACATTTTCCTGAAATAAACATTCACAATTGGCATGAAATTAATATTATTGTCATATTTACTACAATACAGTTATGCTAATGAGATGACATATTTCATTGGGGGCCCCTTTGAGGTCGGGGGCCCTTAGGAGTTGCTCTAACCCAGACATTAGTCCGTTACGCCAGTGCTTCCAAACAGTTCAGGTGTGGCAATTTAATAACAGTTTCGCGCTAATATTTTTTTAATGGTCAATCTGCAGAATGTAGAAACGATGGACAATTTCCTTGTTCCAACAATTGGGAATAAGCGTTTTTCCTTAAATGATGCTGAACAATTTTGTAGCAACAAGGATGAACAATATTGTTAGTTTGTCAGTGTATAATTCATCCTTGATAAAATATCGTAACACTATTACTCAGCAAACAACGCTATGACATTGAATATCTTGACGATCGTCACGGTCATTTAATTTAATTAGAAAAACATATCATGAGCCCCAGACCGGAATCAAACCCACAATTAGCTTTTGAACATTATGCTAGCATATTTTGAGCATTTTAGCCAGGAAAATACACTGAGAATAATGCTGACATTCTAGCAAGTAAACGTCTTAAGCGAATTTCGAGATTTATTTATTGGCAGAAACTTGTTGCTATTGCATAGTAGTAAATGGCATATTTAGCATAAAAACTCTTTGCTCTGGGTTCTTTTGTAATTAGTGCTGCAAGCATTTTCGAGCGTTCTAGCGACCGTACACGAGCATTTTGGTGGAAACCGCAAGCATTAAGCATTAGCAGTCAGTTAGCAAGAAAAAAATGTTTAATGTAAAAAAGCCTAACCCCCAAGTGCAACCTTCTAATGACCACTGAGACGCTCTAACCGTGGAGCTACCAAGACTTTGATGGAGGGCTAAGGTTGTTCTTGGACGTATGTGCTGCATATAATATGGTAGCCACGATAATATAATAGTGTGACGGTCAAGAAAACGTTAAAATTCAAGGAAAAGTTCTGACACAACATTCGGTGACGGCTCGTTGCACAGCAACGAACCATGATCAGTAACCCCAGATTACTTACAGTTCAAAAATATTTGTTTCAAGTCGACAATCGAAAAGGTGGTAGACCAAAAATACAAAATTTTTAGAAGGGCAATGATGTCTTGAGTTTTAAAGAGTTAATAAATAACATCAGTAAGCGAGCTCCCCATCAGCCGACCAAGGAAATTTTGTAAATGCCATAATATATGAAATTTACGCCACTACTTAATTTTGCCATTTAACGAGACCTAGTGTTTGATGTACAGAGTGATAGTCTTGTCTTCGTGTGTTCACATTATATTAGCTTCATTAAAAATCAATTTTTGCGCTTACAAATTTTCGCGACATCTTCGTTGCCGACATCAAATTTTCTCCATTTTGACGTCCACGCAGGTATCGTCTGTAATACTAGGAAAATATGTCTCATATTAACTTTGTCTAGACCATTCATGTCAATGCTGTACCGATGAACTTTTTGCTTATTCGGTTCGTTGTGTACCTAATAAGGTTAAAATCTCAGATGGGCCACCCATGGTCAGGGCGGAGCACATTACTCCCATGGACGCCCAGATGCACGGTGCGACTTTGTATATACAATAAATTGAATTCCATGTGCATTCTATTATTCGTTAGAAGTATGGTTGATGAAATTTGAACGAGTCATGGGGTAATTGCTGCCAACCAGTCACAGCTTTCTATGTGTTTAATATCACCAGCCAGAACCTTGTTTTTGTTTTACTCTGCTAATAGATAACGCTTGACGACTGTCTTTTTTTGTGGTTCGTAATCCGGAAATTCCGCGAGAGTTTCAAATAGGCCTTTCCAAATGCATTGTTTATTTTGCCTATTTTTTTAAGCAAATACGTTCCATTTCGTCTGGTCTGTTTGTCCAGTCATTGAGGTAGAGAGCATGTCACAACTTGTTGATAATGCTGTCACACTCTTAGAATGAATATACTATTAAGTTATACATACATAGGTGTGTAGTGGCAACACAAGTACTCGGAACTACAAATCTTTTTCCTAAAAAGACAGATTGGGTTTAGAAGAAAGATTTTCAGGAAATTGCTGCTTGGTGCTACAAAAATTTTGTTTGGCCTGTGCAAATACTTTTATCTACTCAGAAATTTTCTCGTTCCTAGACATCAAGTAGAACCGGCAAACGTCTAAACTACGACGTGTGTTAGATTCCCGTGTGGGGCTCAGGTATTTTTAATTCGAGTTCATAAACGCTTGAGTAGTGGCAAAACAACATATAGCACACCAGCGTGTTTAAAACGCTCAAGTCCTCCTTCCAACATCTTCGCTCACCTAACTGACACCGGTCACTCCGGCTTCAATAAATGACTTCCTTATTTTATCTCCTTGTACCTCATTCTTTTACCTAGAACTCTTAATCAGAGAACGCCTTCTTATTCGAAGACTAAACCCCTCTCTTAATGCCAATCTCAGCTCTGTTCCTCTACGGTTATTCTAATTCTGTTGCGTACTTTACCGCACACATCACTCCTATTTCCGTCATATTGTTGTCTAGTATCACATGTAATTTAATCCGTCTTACCACCTATATATTCAGTGTTAAAATTTTCCTTGTCACTCTGATGATGTTGCAGGTTGCAAGGAAACGTTAGTCTATTGTGTAAAGGAATTCTTTAAATTACGTCATGGCTGTGCTTCGCGTTTTATACTGGGCACTCATTTTCATATTAAACCTTGTTGAGTTATTTTACTCAACCCAAACCATACAATGACGACATCAGTAACCAGTGCTTGAAGTGTAGAAAATCTTGTGTGGAGCTGGAATAAGCTAAAAGTAGTTAAGCTATCAAGCCTGACATTTTATAGGGATTGGGATTGCTTTTCCGATTGAGGGTCTCAGAAGCGTCCATTGCTATCTATTGATGTGAGAATACCGAGTTTTCTATGGAGATTTACAAAAGGGTTGTGGCGTGGCTAAGAGAGTAAATTGGTGCGTGCCCCTATAAAAATTTATAGCTCCTGTAGGAATTATCATTTATTGTGTCCCATGAGGTCTCCAAATGAGTTCCTAGCGTCAAAAAAACCATAAGTTATTGCTGCCCCAGCAGTCTATTCTACATTGAATATCTCCTTAAAGTGTAAACAAATAAAGCGTTTGTTGCTGCATGAGTATCGGATAGACTTCGTAACGCCTTCCTATGTTCAGTATCTCCAGATCTTAATGCCTCCAATTTTTTCCTGACAAGTGATGTGTCCCCCAGATGAAATGTTTCGCTACTGTTGGAGGGACACAGCATATGGAAACTTAAAGTCCATACACATGGAAATCTAAAGTAGAATCTGCAGGATTTTATTGTCGTGCATTTCTACCTCGTTTCGCCTTATGAAACTCATGTACATTTAATTCACGATGAAAAATACTCTAAGGAAGCTTATCACTGAGATGTATTTTTATACCGTGATTAAACACTTGAATAAATTAAGCCAACCTTTCCTCAAAAGCCTCCTACAACAATGGTTTGTTTAAGATGAGAGATCTAAGACTCACGAGAGCGTCTGACCCTTCAATCAAGCACCGCGGAGAGCGTTTCAAACGAAACTTCTTCGTCTCGTTTCTCGATTCAATCGCTGTTCTCAGTGTTTTGCTAGAAATGTTACGAGGACGAATTACGTACTCGCTCCCCTTCCGTTTACAGTTGGAAGAAGAAAGAATAAGAATGTCTCATGTGTCGTTCCCAATCGATCTTTTCGCACATCGCGATTAATGAATAGAAACAAATCACGGGAACAGGCGTGATGTAAAGCTTCGGATCAAACTTTGTGAACAACAGTTTCAAAATGCAAGCAGAAATGGCAGTGTAATTTTACTCCCCACAACATACATAGGCGGATTATACCATTGGACTAGCCTCTAGAATTAAGATTATGGATTTTAAACTGTCGATATGTGTTGAATGAGAATAGGGTAATTAAACTTTCTCGCTTGCTTGACGTGGCAAGTTCGAATCACGGAACAGTAACAGTTCATCGTTTATAAATAACCACGCGAATTAAACACGTCCCACATTGCTGTAATTAACATTTCTATTATTGTAGGCTGAACTGGAAATTAGATAAATCGTCACAACAATTTTCTCATGGCAGGCAACTTGACTAACACTTGACCGGCTAAAATATTCCATGGTGTTGATATACCTTGTCATCGTATTGACAACGATAATGCCGTATAGCTCCTGAAGTTTGATGAAATCAAAAACTTCCCAAGGAAACATCTCAGAGTATGGCCAATACTTCTCGCTAACCAGGAGGCCAAAGCAAGGACGTACCTCTTCACTTTTTTCAAAATTGGTATAAGTTTCCTTTTTATGGAATGAATATGTTCTTACTATAGAACGAAGAGCGTAATAAACAAATAAAAGTATATCTTTTTCTGTGATGGAACACTGTTAACCTGTTTACTGTAAAGACAGTCGCTTTTTAACAAAAGCAAACTAATGTTGTTGAAAAACAGAATGATTATCATGAAGGTGTTCTTTTCAAGCGGTGCACCCCTCTTTTGAAGAGCTTCCGCCTCCGTTAGGCCAAGGAACTCTTTCGTGAAATTATTCCGAACAGTAAAAACGCTCGGTTGATAGTCGTTTCCCATAAATTTGAAAAGTAGCTTGTCCTGGAATCCCAAGAGCGTATGTAAAAAATCCTCAAAAAAAGCATCACGAACAGAGCACATTGACATGTTAAACCCAGCATTTGGATCATGAAATTGGGCATTAAACTTGGATAGAAATCAAAAGAATGCCTAATGAAGAAAAGTCATTTTTTTTACTTATACAGATTTTACTACTGATAAGGTTATAAAGCACTTTGTTTGATCGATCCTTTAAAGTTTTGCATGGTGGTAATTGATATACTATGTGTACTGCATATACTATGCGTGATATACTATATACTATATACTTGATATACTATACATACTAACGTGGTATACCACAAACTATACATGGTATATCATTTTATTTGACTTCATATTTGAACTAATAATTACTCTAAAACTCAAAGCATTATTAAGTTACTCATTTAAACTCCTTATTGACCAAACAAAGTCACAGTAATAAATCACGTGTTTTTCAGTCACAGTGATCAAGATGGTAGATGGGCAATAAATATTTTGTGAATTAACGTATCTGAACGTGTTTACAAGGAATCGTTAAGATAATGGATAAAATACGAGTTATGGTGATTTACAATGGCTAGCCAAAAGCGAGCTATTTTTAACTGAGATCATAAAGATAGGATGCGAATATCCCATCTTTCTTAAAAAATCTCTGAATATATCTATATGATGCATTATCCACGTGGTAAAGGGTTAGGGTTTAAAGTTATCGTTTCATATTACCCTGATGATGATTCTGAAATAGAATATAATCAATACTTTATAGTGGAAGCAATAGAAAAGGTAAGTAATTTTAATTGTAAGTAATTTTAACACAGAAAAAAACTCAGTTTGAGCCCACTAGAGTCTGCTAACTTCTTAAAGATCCTTAATGTTTTAATAATCAATGCCTTATCCGAATTTACAAATAAGGATTAAATATTAATTTTGTCGAGAATGTTGCCTCCGCTGAACTGTTGTCCTCGACAAAGTCACAATTCACTCAAAGTTTTGAACAGTTTCAATTGAAACATAAAAAAATTAACGATAAAAAGGTTCCCAAATCACCAGAATCTCCAAATGAGTGCAGTGCACGGACTGCGTAACTAACTCACGAACTGTAATTAATAACTATTTCACTCGACAAGAGGCTGAGGTCCTTCACGTTTGCTTGCCAAGCTTAATAACACCCTCTTGAAAATTGAACCCTGTCCTTTACCTCGTGCAATAATAATTAATCTCATATGTACCCCTAATTATCCTAAATGTCTATGTCAGTCCCGACAATTTCTTTTTGAGTTGATAATTTTTTTAATACAAATCTTATATTACAGGCTAAAGCATAACTATACGAATAAAAAAAGAAACCAAACGTTTTCGCCAATAAAACAACATAAGTTTTTGACTCTTATGAGTGCCTTTTTAGTCGAAAACGTTTGGTTTCTTTTTTATTGTGTATAGTTATGTTTTAGCCTTTAATATTGTTCAACAGCTTTTAAAAATAAAATTTATTTCGTTGTCTTGTTGGCTTTTAACCACAATTTTGTAATGGTAGAATATATCCCTTTCAGTAAGTTGCTAATGGTATACTCCTTCATGCTGTCGCGAAATCTTCGGAAAAGGGAATTCTTGTGCTCGCTTAGTTTATATAACTTGGTAGTGGAAACGTTCTTCATATAGGACATGGTAACGTATAAGAATAACAACTAGTATAAAACCCGATCGAAGTGCCAAGGCCTGGAAATTTTGTCCCACCGATCGCAATATAATTTTTCAAGGGTTTTCTTTGTGGCCACCGGCTGAGGTCGATCTACAAAAATTTTTGACACAACATATTACTCTAACAAATTTCAATAACAAATGTTCACGTTACATTCATTAGTTCTTTTTTGGGGAACATCTATCCCGCTTAACATCGCTTCCGGCGTGCATTCTTTCATCTTTTAAATTGTTTCATGATACCTGGTTTGTGATGCAATCTGAATGATAGTCTTTCCGTTCTTTGTGGAGTTAAATATTTCCATGGAAAAAGAAAATGCTGATAAGCATTCTATCGTAATTGTATTTCCTGATAAAGGGAAACGGTTGTCTTGAAATTGCCAGCATGGTCCTTGTCTGGTTAATTTATTTCAAAGACAGTTCCGCGGTTTTCCCGCCATAACCTTATACTGGTACGTGCGTGCGTGGGTTATTCTGCCATTTCCTAGCATCCCAAGACCTCTCGAAGCGACCACCAATTACCGTGTGTTGTGATTTACCTGAAGTGACAACAGAATATAGACCAGACACCCATTGTCACAAAAAATAATAGCCACTTGTAACATATCATTTCCGAACGATTTAAACTGAAAATTAGTATGGCGACAGGTCACCTGAACAACTCAAAGATGTCGTCCGTCCGATATTTCGTTTGCCATCGCAGTCAATTGAGAAAGAGATCTAGTCATTACTTTCCTCCGAATTTCTGAAAGGTTCCAGCTAAGAAAGCAAAAGTGTGTTTCAGTCGTTTCACAATTGTTTGAGAAAAGCCACTCCACCCTCCTACAGCTTCCTGGGATATCAATTTCAAGATGTGGATGAGCAAAATATCACCGGAAGAAGGTGTATGATCTTTTATTTCAATGAAAACATCTCAATGTTAAACCGTTCGACAGATGAATCACGAATTAAAAGTAATCGGATCCTGAAAAGTTTGAATTTGAAACGTTCCGAGCTACATCACTTTCCCGAGCGACTGATACCTTGGCAGGTTTTATCTTATCTCCTGTGCACATTGCATAAAGATGTTTCCATCTTCATGTATAAGATCTTATGCTTAAAATACTGAAGGAATACTTAAAAAATGAAAAAAAAAACAGGATGGTTTAGAAAATAAGTGTCACGTTTGTCCATCGGGAAACGAGATTTGCATTTGTTCCTTTGACCTTGTTTAAGTCTTCGCGTACGTCAGATGAAGAGGGAAGTTGGTTTTATAAATTTAGAATAAGGGCTTCCAACTTGTGAAAAAAACGGTCGTCGTTTGCGCCGGACATTCATTAGCAAATGAAAACTGTAAGTTCGTTTTTTAGGAAGGTTTGTGAAGAATATATATTGCGCGGCGAAATGCAATAATTACAAATGTATAACACCACTCTTAATTCAGACAGTGGGAATAGCCAGAGGCTGAGGGCCGCAAGGTGATATGGGATGTTTTGAGAGTTGAAAGGAAGCGGTGTGACAGTCTGGTGAAGTGATCAGGTTTATTTTCGAGTTTATTACTGGCTCTGTACTGCTAGCATCCTTTTTAATTGGTAAGGGAACGTTATGTTGTCATGAGTTGAGGGAGATGGAAAGACATTTTGGTGCAGTTGGTGTGTGATTGTCGGTGGCATGCGAGTGCCTCGAATGGACGACTAGCGAGTGGTTCTTATCTGTGTTCTATCCTCGACTTTTTACTTGCTGTGGAAACGTTTTGAAAAATGTACTGCACCGACGTTATGGCCACCATCGACGAGAATGGAACAGATATGCACGATGACCAAGGAGACGAGAGCAACTTCGAACAACTTATGGTGAACATGTTAGACGAACGCGACAAATTGATGGAATCGCTTCGGGAGACGCAAGAAACAGTTGCTCTAACTAAAGCTAAATTGAACGAAGCCACCAGCGAAAAGGAGGGATTAATGCGTCGTCTGGAAATAATTCTTGCTGAGGTGAGTTTTGTCGGTTCGTTTCTCTTTATACTTTTTACTACGGAATGTATACCTTTCCAAACAATCGAATAGTATGTTGATTTGATGTCGTTGTATATAGCTTTGCATATCTCATTGATCCCTCTTGTATATACATTAGTTAAGTAAATTGTTCGTGAACATTTTCTCGTGTTGGGTCGTATATGTTAAGCTGAGACATTTAAAAGGCCAAACACACATTTACTCAACAGCTCTGTCAAAATAAGTGCAAAGCAAATTGCGATTCGGTTTCCTGGTTGAAATACTCCGTAACATTTACGTTCGCGTGAGATTTTTATTTAAAAGCTGCCAAACACACTCTTAATCAAATCTAAAACTCATTAAAAAAGTCCATGAATATGTTTTGGTCTTGCCGTTGACATGGTCGAACTTCTGTACGGAGGAACTGTTTTCGCTAGTGTCTACTTTGGTTACAAGTAAGGCTGTTTGACATTTGATAAAGAGGATTCTTATCATTGGCATTGAAATTAGTTTTGTAATTTTGAATACATTTTGAAGGCCGATAATGAGACTTTAGAGCGACTGGCTGGCTTGGATGGAATAAACTACGACGGTGAATTTCGTATCCGAGAAGGGAAGCGAGCATCTCATGTGAAGACATTAGCCGAGGTGAGATAATTTTGTTGTGTGTTGTTATCGGTTTTCATCGTACTTACCAAACGCAAATATGTGGGATGCCAGCATTTCCTTTCTGCTGTTTTAGCTAGGGTTGAAAAGTTATCATGGAAAAAAAGAGCGATCCAACCGTTGATGCTTTTCAATAACCTTGCGGTACAGATTTTACACATTCGCCATTTTGTTCGTTCTTAAAATATTTAACACGGTTTTTCATGCTTGGGAAAATAATTTTGCAACGTTATTTCGCCAGTATTTCAAGTTCAATTTATACTTGAGAGGTGTGTCGATTAATGTTTAATTTTTGATCATTTTCCCGCTATTTATTCTACCGTCTTCGACGCAGATACGATCAGTACTTTTGGAGTTAATTTCCCACACACTCAGTGGGAAATTCTTCTCTGGAAATGTCGACCTGTGCTTTTTAAATCCAACGCAATCGGCCTCAAGTACTTGAATGTGCATTTGAGGTTGATCTAATCGATCATTAAACACGTACGGCAAACAAAAGTTCAGTTTTCAGTTGTGAATGCCAAATTGCTCTCTGTTTAAATAACCCATGCTGCGTCGTGGCGTTACACAACTTTATTGAATATGGAGGATACCTTCCTCTAGAATTTCGAGATTGTTAAACAGCAGGGAGGAACAGTAATTACACTGCATTACCTTTTAAGAGATATGATTGAACAATTCAGCACGGACGCATCACTCTTTAGAATTCACTGGTTCTTGCAAGATGGTCGGTCGTCAACTGATGTTTTGTTAGGAAAACTATTTGAAACACTGAAAGAATTTACGTCCCAGTTTTGTCGGAAGCATTTCTTGACATTACAATGGATACAGAGTTCAAATTTGAGGCTTAGTATAACTGGATTGGAAATTCGTGACATGACATACTGTATGTTGTAGTGTTCTGCTGTTACTGACACAACCCTGATGGGACATTGTGGAACATTCTAGGGTGAAACCAACAAGCGAGGTGTTGGAGAAAAGATGTTACCAAATATGATACCACCAAGGCAAAATTCACTTTGTATTCCATGACTGTGGAAAATTTCAGCAAAAGAAATCATCAACTCATTTAGCTTGAGATGTTTCTTCGCTGATTCAGTGATATTCATGGAATGTATGCAAATGGTGTATTTGACCAGATATAAACAATCCCTTGGCTAGAGTTATTTAGTAACAGTAAATTCTTGATATGATCCCATATTTACTTTAATTCCCTTGTTATTGATTATGAGAATAAAGCTTCCTGCTGCATTCACTTAGACTAAAGTCACTATGAACACACACAAGAGGTCATAGTTTGGTACACCTTTTCCTTTTCCTAATTAATTTGTTGTTTTACTGCATCAGTCTTTTTAGACTACATTTTGCAGTGGTGATGTTATTGAGATAAGAATACTCCTGTGTTATTGTGGCTATATCAAACCAGGGTATAAGCATTTTGTTGTTTACATCTGTATTTCTTCAAATTTTAATTTTATGCACACACATGACTTTAAGGAAAAGCTTGATAGTGCATGTGTGCATAGGATGTCCTTACTGTTATCTTGAGTTGAAGAACCAACAAGAAGTTTCGTTATTTCCCAGATGGGAAATTATTGAAGATGTTTTGTTAAACAATATCAACCTAGCTGTCCTTTAAAGTAGGCTATCTTGTTATGTTAACAACACATTAATAGAATTCAGGATATTCCAAGCATTGTGCCAGATAAAATTGTAGCTCAGGTGCCGGTATAAAGTGCTTACTGATGCTCTGTGTATGCCTCACTGTGTACTTCAGATAACTATGTGACAGATTTCACTTTCCATTGTCGAAAAACCTTTTTAACATATTAGCCATTCATTAGAGATATGTCAGTTGGAATCTGACAGATGTCACAACTGAGTTGTCAGCATCTGCTTCAGTTATTTCTAAGATTTTATTATCACCTACAGTCAAAGCTCAAGTGTAAAACACACATGAACTCTCTTGTTGTAGTCTTTGGTAAGACACAGAGGTCCAAAATGTTTAAAGTCTGGTGAGAAGAAGAAACATGGATGAGTGTTTGTCCCATTTTGCTGAAGACTTGTGAATTATAAGGTCATTAAACTAGGCAATGTAGATTAATTCCACTATTGGTGTAACTGTACTGAGGTTATGGAGGTTGTAAGGAATTTGATTGGTAATGAATACCCATTTGATTTATGTACATTCTTCTGTTTGAAAATTTGGTGTATACAGTACATTGTTGTGGAAATGTATTTTTATTATCCAGTACCTTCAAAGCAAGCTAGCAATCACCTTTAGCAAGTTAATATCTTTGGTTACAGGTACTTGATTCAGCTCATTGGTCATGTGTGCCTCTGATAAACAGAACATTCAAATTACTTTGAATTTACTGGTCATTGTTGTAAGTCTGTGAAAGATCATAGAACTATAGTGCTTCAGTGTAACTTCTTGAGGAAATGAAACAAGAGAAAAAAAAATTAAAAATTTATTATCAGATCATTTTGTTATATTTCAATGCCTATATACAGCTTTTGAAAAATGCTGTCAGTTATTGTTAAACAATTCAGGAATGCATCAAGTTTGACTTCTTCATTGAAATTGATGTTGGATGCATGTAAACAGTATTTGCTAAATTTCATTGTAAATTAACCATAGCATAACTGTTATATGTACTTGTGAATGGTTTGGACCCAGCTATGTCAGTACAAGTTTGGGGATATATTCTTGAGTTTGTCTGCTGATATTGGGTGACTGACATATCGATGGCCTCAGCAGCAGTCATCTTCAGAGTCAGTGACCGCCCACTTAGACTGTTGAAACGTCAATTACCAACAACAGTTTTTCTGATGACTCCAACAACCTGGACAATCAACGTCCAGCTACTGCTGTCTATTTCCACATTCACATTTGGAAGGGAATTTGACTTTTGACATATAATATTGTGGATTGGGCCAAAGTATACTTTGTAATGCTTGATCAGTTGAAGAACAGGATCTGCTCTGTTGGTGACACTATGCTGTTCTTATACATACAATGCTGAAACAATAGCAGATCACTAAGGTAATTGTTTGACATGCAAGTCTTTTAACTAGATTTATAAGTCAAAAACAATTTTTTAACACTTGACTGGTTATACAAAAGGCCTCTGGGGAATATAGCTGGAATGTGAGAAAAAGAGCTTGCAAAAGTGTGGGCAACTCTAAAAAGACCACCCAGGTAAACTATGTAGGTCATTAGGATAACTATGTGGCACTGCAAACAAGGAAACATTTGCAAAATGTGTAGATAGTGTAAGTTAAAAATTACAAAGAAAGAAATAAATTTTTTTCTAAAATATAATAGATTCAGCTAATGATAAGAATAAATCAAACAGCTTTTTTACTTTAATTCATTGAGGGTTAAAAGCAGTCTCAAATCAGTAATCCATAAATCTGGTGCCAGTGGTACCATAGCAAACAACTTGCCCTAAAAATACTCACATAATGCAATGTCAACTTTGTGGTAACCAGGTCCCCAGCCTAACTTTGGAATGGCCAACCGAAATCTGCCATGTGACCTGATGTTAACCCTTTGGCACCCAGGGCTCATCCCTGTGACAAGTAAAATCATCTGGAATTAGCTGGAGTGAAAGACTAGAATGTTCACCTGCCCCTTAATGGATTAAATCTGCATAGCTAGCTTTGTAATTAAATGTTGTAAAAATTAGCATAACAACGAAACTTTAAAGTGTTGTTCAGGTAAATATGACACTTGAATTTCTCACCTTGCCGTTTGTATCAAGGTGCTTAATATGAGTGCAGATACCAATTGATACCTTTCTCTAAGAGGCTTGTTTTACATAGTCGGACTACATCAATATTTTAATGTATTTCTTTGTTACAGTAAGCACCCCTTCAAGAACCCACCAAGATATTGATTTGACCTATATGCACTCCCTCAATTTTTGTTATAAAAGTCACAACTCAAGTTTTTAGAAGTAATCTTCTGTCTAAAAATCTTTTGCATTTGTGCTCACATGTCTATATGTCTCTATTTATATGTCTCTGCAAAATATGTGGTTAAATGTGAACTTATCATTTCATATTACCCTGAGGATGATTCTAAAATATTTCTCTGCCTTATACCGTACATATTTAACATCTTTGACATGCTGTGTAATTGTGTCCTTTCATGCCCTGATATGCTAGTTTCATTACCAATTGATTATCTTGTTTCCTGTGACTGGGATCGATTTAAGGGAAGATTAATCAAGGGTAAAAATTGTGGAAGGAATATTATCTACTCTGTTGTGGAAATGGTCTCCACCCTATACTTGGACCAGATGTTTTTCAGTACAGGTGAAACAAGTGCAACAAGTTCCATACAGACTGAACAAGGCCAATGAGAAATTATTATTAGGTATTACTGAAGTATGATCAGAAACGACAAAGACACAGCAGAACTCCCAATGTTTTAGCAACATGTTTAATTTGTATTCTGGACAATTAAAAAGACAAGAATCTGGCTTAATTTTCTTCTTTTGGTAGCTTATGATACATTTCCATGGTTTTACTACACATTTTGTTAACTATATTACTTTTTACCATAAAAATATTTGGTGTTTACTGGTAATCCCTTTCAGACACCAATCAAAGGAAATATTAAACCACTTACAAACCAATCCAGTTGGAGGTTCATCCTTACCCAGACCTCTCAGTACCACAGCCATATAATGCACTTTATTTTTGATATTTTGTATCAAGTGCCCTTTGTCTGAGTCCTCAAATTAACTGGCAAGTCCCAACACATTAAGTTGTTTTAGATGGCTCCCCATAGTTTCTGCCTTTACGGGATGCAATTGGTAAGGGCTCCATTTATGGGCATGTCTTTCATTAAAATTGTTTTAAGTTTGGTACAAAGTGTGTCTAACTGTTGAAGAAGCCTGATAAATGTGAGGTATTTGTTAAATGGTACAATTTCTCGATTATGGTATTAACAAGATAATAATAGCGTTGGGACATTAGCATATTTTTATGATTATCATATTTGAAACTCATTATCTTCAGATTTATTTGGCGGTCCCTCAATTTTCGTATTAACAACAAGGATGAAAGATTAATAGCCACTCCGTAAACTTGTACAGGTAGAACGATTTAGCACAAAGACAAACCAGTCTTAAACTTTTGAAAAAGTAACAGGGCTATGCATGCTGTTTGGCTTAGCTTGGTCGTCATTTGGCAACTTTCATATGCAAAACAGTCTTCACAGCAAAATTTTGGTCCCGGAACTTTGGGTTGAACTTGGGTTGACACAAGACACATCATGGGATCATAAAAGAACTTAGAATAGTTGAGTAGAAGAATGAACTCGGGTGCAGAATAATGATGTTAGTTGCCGCTCCGAATGATGAACCATACCGGACAAGCAGAGAAAACTCTACTTGGCCTGGCAGGGATACGAACCCGCGACCTTCGGTTTACTAGTCCGACGCTCTACCAACTGAGCTACAGGTCAAGTTGGGAGCTGGTCGCGAAATTGATGTTACTTGGGCTCTTGATATTTCGAAACATATACTACAGTAGTTTCTTCGATATCGGGACATTTAAATCCTATCTGATTTAAAATGGCTTGAATAGAAAAATGAACTCGGGTGGAGAATGTTAGTATCCCTGCCGGGCCAAGTAGAGTTTTCCCTACTTGTCCGGTATGGTTCGTCACTCGGAGTAGCAAGTAACATCATTATTCTCCACCCGAGTTCATTCTTCTATTCAGCTATTCTAAGTTCTTTTATGACCCCATGATGTGTCTTGTATCAACCCAAGTTCAACCCAAAGTTCCGGGACCAAAGTTTTGCTGTGGAGACTGTTATGCATATGAAAGTTGCCAAATGACGACCAACTGAAAACACGAGCTTGGAGAGCTAACTGAGGTTATAATGTTAATGATATACCTGTACGTGACAGTGCTGCGTTACCATCGTTAGTTGTTGGTGATTACCTAAGACAATCCTGAATATCTCGTGATCAGCTTGAATATCT
This sequence comes from Nanipora kamurai, assembly GCA_036872915.1. Lineage (NCBI taxonomy): Eukaryota > Metazoa > Cnidaria > Anthozoa > Scleralcyonacea > Helioporidae > Nanipora > Nanipora kamurai. The sequence continues at coordinate 107,576 of JBAHVQ010000047.1, forward strand.
TGTGAACAAAATGAGGTGTGGAGGAGCTGTTGTAAACGTCATTTTCTTTGTCACTTCTAGAGTACTTTAAAATAGGACAACATTCACGTTCACGAAACCTCCTGTACAAAGAAATTATAGTGGGTTAACATCAATGGCTTAAGGGCGTGTAATACGTTGCAATTTTTCGTGATATACCTGTTTGGTGCAAACAAATTTTAACAATAAGTTGTACGAAAAGTATATTGCCGACCTTGGTTCTTTCAGTTGCACGTGCAGCTAATTTCGTCAACATAGATGACGATTGACGCGATTGGCGTCCTTTCGTGCTACTGCAACGATTTTTTCACTCGAAAAAGGACATTGGTTTTAAATTAAGTGGAAACATAACCATATGTTGTTTTTGTCATATCTTTTCCAAACTTTAGTATTGAATTTTAGGATGACAATTTGTGGTTTATGTGTTACTCTTAACTAGAATATTAAGTAATTAAATCCATTGACGGGGAAAGATATTTGATATTCATGGGAGGTCTGATTCTTACAAAACTGGGACTGAGGTGCAATCCAATGACTTCCCACCAAAATTTCAAAGTTATATCAAAACATATGTAAAGAGCATTTTCATACTTTGATTTTGTTGACAAAGGTATAAAAAAGATAGAGCTTTCTTGTATTACCGGTATTAGTTGAGCAAGGTAACGGGAAAATTTTAAGCCCTGGTCGTGAAAATACTGTTGGGCAGTTTAGTTCCCGTGCGAGAAGTATTCTCGGGGATATAGCCCCTATTTCCCCTTCTCTGTCGCACCTGAATACAACTAAATCATCAGAATTAGAGTTAATTGCCTTGTTTACAAGTAACGCTCAAGTTGTTGGGCACAAGAGGATAAACTTAAACCTTAGTCAACATGTTACGGAACCAATGTGTATCTTGTGTATTTCACCCACTCCCCAGCTGGGTCAAGCATCCAAGGCGCATCTATTCAAAGTTTTGAAATTACAAAAACGTGCCGTTCGTATAATGCATTTTTCAGACTTCAGTGATCATGCTATTCCTCTGTTTTTGACTGCAAATATTTTACCTATAAATCTTCTTTATTACCAAAGTTTTGCACGTGCTGTGTTTGATGTATATTATCATCCACCACGTCAAAATATAAAATGTTTATTTAAAAAAACCAACAGAAGTGCATGCCTGTAAGACTCAGCTAGTGCAGATAACTTTTATTTAAAACATTCTAGTCTGAAAATCCAATATAATTCTTTTTCACGACTTGGTGGACGTTTATGGAACGCTATGCCAATAGCGGTTATTACAGTTGAGCCTGCAGCTAAATATTATTTTGTTTTACAAGCATGCAAAGGAGGCATAAGGTCAAAACAATTCAGAAAGTACCTTGTCGCCTCGTTTGCAGGCCAAACCGCTAACAACTGTAATTACAGCTATTTCTTTACTTTCATTAAATAAACGATTGTATACAAAAAAAATGAAATCATGACTTACCGATATACAGTATTGCAGTCTCAAATTAATTATATTGACTTAGAGGGAATCTTACCAGATTGTTTCGACTTCTTAGTGTCTATACTTTGAATTTGGAAACCGATATATATTTATGTGCGTAATTATTCGCTCGTCTATTTTTTCGCCAATATCATGTGTTAAGTTAACACAATTTTATTTAGTTGTTTTTCTGTGCATTCTTGTGTATCATCCGCCTACAATAGCTGTAGGGAATTGCAGGGGTACAATTTTTTATTTTTTTTTCTTTGTAATTTTGAATTTTGGTAATAAAGACTTAACCTTTTTGATAATAAATACTTACTTTCAAAACTTACTACGTTTTGCCAAAACGTAATCCGTCCAGTAATGTCCGATTAAACGAAAATTATACTCACGTTTGGCTGTTGACGACGAGGCTGAGATCGCACAGTGCCCAACGGTATTTTGCATCAGTGGTTTGAAGGTAAAGGCATCAGAGAAAATTCCAGAAGATTCCTACAAAAGGCTGTTGAAAGAAGGTCGTGAACTTTGAGAACCTGAGGGTAGTAATGAACATTTTTTATGGCTCTGGAAATCCCTGGAATGTAGAGCTGACCCCTGGAAAAGTGAGATACTGTATCCACACCCTGAAAGTTATTTTTAGATTTTGAAGAATTGCCCTTTTGCTGATTATGACTGATTGAAATGTTTTTGTGTCGCTGACCTTTCAAAGGTCATCGGCAGTTTGCTAAGAGTTTCATGCGGCTGACTGGCTTGATGTACGGGTTCGTGACGATCACTTGACAACCGGATATAAGCGAATGTAAAGATATAACCGAAGAAGTTACGGACTGTGAACGAGTGATCACCGTTTCATTTCGCTGGAATGTCAGACGCGAAGTCGAACGTACGAAGAACATCGTAGTAGCTTAAGAGATCAAAGTTTTGCCAATTTTTTGACAGAAGATCGATAAGTATTTTACAGCTTGTTTTGTCATACCAAACTATTATCTTTAGATTGATCAACGCTTTGGTCCGACAGTGTTTATATATGGATATGACGTATAGAATACTTACGGAACCATTGTGTTTACACTGATCAATTGATGCTCGGTCCGGCGTGAAAGGCTACGTACAGTCAAACCAGCACTATTATAATGCTGTTGTATCGGTATGGAATGCCTAAAGTTAGACGATTTGAACGATAGTGTAATTTAATACATTTTCTACGGCTGTCTCAACATTCTTATGTGAGCCTGAGCTTGTTGATTTGTTTGCCGAAGAAGTTAAAACGAAGCCAGTAAAAAGTCTAATTTGTCATGTTTCTATAGCTTGACTCTCAAAGAAAGAAAACGTCTGTTAACTCTTTTGTGCTAGGAATTCTGTGCCATGGTGAAAGAACTAAATTACGCCAGGGAACAACTGCTGGAGAAGGATGAAGAAATAGTGGAACTGAAGTCTGAAAGAAACAACATTAAAGTGAGGTGTCCTATTTTTATGTTTAATGAATTGCCTCTGTACTTGTGCAGTTCTTAGAGGGCATATGAATTGTAAAATTCAGTTTAGAAGAAACCCCCCACACGATAGAACATCCGAAATTGTGGAGATTAGAACTTTACAGCTCTCCCTTATCTCACTTCGTTCATGAGATATTGAGGTTTGTTTGATACGTAAATGGCACAACTTTACTACGTCACAGTGCATAATGACTTACCGCGAAATCACCTACATCTTTAACATTATTCAATTAAGTCCCTTGAAACTTTGCTTGTTGAATTCGGAGGGATACATACAGACTACTGAACAGTTTCAAGTGATTTCCATGGGTAACTTCAAAAATATATGCATTTTTCCGATAAGTCATTTTGCAGTGTGACGGAGAAAGATGTATCATTTACATATCAAACAAACCTCAACATCTCAAGAATGAAGTGAGATATTTTACCATTCATATGCCCTTTAATGCGTCTTCAACCACAAGCAAGACAAGCTTACTGTTCGATAACACAAACATTGTGTCGATTTATAGACTTTGTAAGGGAAGTTTACTTCAAATCTCATATTTCTAAAGAATTGAAACGAATGTGAATATGAACTTCACTTTTTTGTGATTTGGGTGGAGTTTGTGGCCATTTTAAAGGAGTGTTAGTACTGTGCTACGATCTTTGTAGCTTGCATAGCAATTTGTGATGTATTACTGAGCAACATATTCTAACTCCTAGGTTCTAAAGAAACACAGTAGCGTACATTTGAATATTTTGTTAGTTAAGGGGGTTAAAAAGTCTTCGAAATATTCAACTTACGTAATCTTCTAAGGGAACCAATTTTAGTGTTCTAGTCATGGTATCTGCGGTCCTGATGACTTAGTGCTCACTCTGCCACGAGAAAGAGTTAGTGTTAAACCAACGAAAAATGCCGTGTTAATATCTTTGATTTGACGCTGATTAGAATGAAAATGTACTGAATCTATTGTTTGGGAATGTACTTGCGTGCGAAAAAGTCTGTTGTTTATTTTAAACATTCATTGTTTATGAAGGCACTGTGCTCCTTTTGATAACAGAAATTTGCTTTTTCATCTTCTAGCTATTACTGGAGCACTTGGAATGCCTTGTTTCACGTCACGAGAGGTCGCTAAGGATGACGGTAGTGAGACGGCAGGCAACTATGTCCGGCGGAGTCTCATCAGAAGTAGAAGTTCTGAAAGCATTGAAATCATTATTTGAACATCATAAAGCTTTGGATGAGAAGGTACTTGTTGGAGACACCCAGTATTAAAGAATCATCGTTTTGTAACAGCGCGGGAAAAAGTGTTGATAATACTTGGGGATGTTGGGGAAAGATGTGCGTGATTGAATACGAATGAATACATATACGACTGGAGACGCGGTCAAACAAACGTTGTCAGTGCGTTGGCTCAATGACATTTCAATATAATGAGTATGCGATGTACCATTTTGAACTTCATTGTGATCTAACGGGTGATACTTAGTGCTGAACACAAACTTGATTCATATGGGAACTTGGTAAATATCAGACGACTAGTGGACGTTCGTCAAGCTCGTTCTCTCAGGAAAACGATTTCTGAGCCCTTGACGGGAATCGAACCCGCAACCTCCTGGCGACAGGTGAGACGCTCTAATCATTGAGCTACCACGAGTCAGATGGCGAGCTAGGTTCGTCGACTTCCGCTTAGGCAGTACATATGAGGATCGTGCACCCTAGCTCACCATCGGAGTCGTGGTAGCTCAATGGTTAGAGCATCTCACCAGTCATCAGAAGTTTGCGGGTTCGATTCTTGTCTAGGGTTAAGAAATCCTTTTTCTGAGAGAAGGAGCTTGACGAACGTCCACTAGTTGTCTAACGGGTGATAATTATGGAGTATGAATTACTTAATATTGAAATACGTACCCACCTTTGTGTTGCATTGATCTATATTCAGTCATTAAAAAGTCCGAGTGTTGATTGTTCGAAACTATTCCATGCTTGTTTAGGTTCGCGAGAAATTGAAATCAGCCGTGGATCGTGCCAACAGCTTTGAAAGTGAACTGGATGTCATGAGAGATCAGGTAAGAGCTTTAATAAGGGAGGAGAATACTCGAGGTGCTGCCAAACTGATGATATAATCCATCTTCTCGCGTTATTGCCTGATATGAGACCCCTGCAAGTTTTTTTCTCACCGCTGTGATGATAATTATTTCTAACTCATTTCTAACGTCAGGTAAAACGACTTAGAGAGGAGAACCTAACATTGCGAGAGAGGAGTGGCTCTGAGAAAGAAACTAAAAGTGAAAATGTGGGAACTCCTCAAGTCAATGGTGGACTTCCATATTGTAATCATACTTCTGAGAGAGCCGCAGGAAAGGTAGGATTATGATGGTTCTCATATGAATAAGGAACATGAAACTCAATATTTGAGTCAATTTCGACTTTACGTGTTGGAAGTTGATTGTCCAACATAAGGCCATTCTGAGGAAGACTGGTTATGTTGACTGACGTTTCGACGTTTGGCGATCATCTTCAGTCTTTTTAACTTTACAGCACTTTGAAGATGACTGCCGCCGAGGCCGTCGAAACGTCAGTCAACATAAACCATCTTCACTAAAAACTAGCCAACATAAACCATCTTCCTTCGTGAGAACCTCTTGTAATTCTTTTATATAATAAAAGAATTTCAAATCAATGGCGTGTTTTTTGGTTTAAATAATCAAGGCACAGAATACCTTCTAAATGCGAAATGCTTGATTGGCTTAACCCTTTGGCTTCCAACCGTGGAGAAAGCGCGATTTAATGTATGCAAATTGGATGCGTAAACAGATTTCAGTAGTAGCTTAAGTAGAACAATGAATTCGGCTATTTAAAATCAGGTAGGATTTAAATGCCTCGATATGGAGGAAACTAGTATATGTTTCGAAATATCGAGAGCCCAAGTAACATCATTTCGCGACCAGCTCCCAACTTAATGATGAGAATAATGATGTTAGTTGCTACTCCGAGTGACGAACCATACCGGACAAGTAGGGAAAACTCTACTTGGCCTGGCAGGGATACTAACATTCTCCACCCGAGTTCATTCTTCTACTCAAGCCATTTAAAATCAAATAGGATTTAAATGTCCCGATATCGAAGAAACTACTGTAGTATATGTTTCGAAATATCAAGAGCCCAAGTAACATCAATTTCGCGACCAGCTCCCAACTTGACCTGTAGCTCAGTTGGTAGAGCGTCGGACTAGTAAGGTCACGTGTTCGAATCCCTGCCGGGCCAACTAGAGTTTTCTCTACTTGTCCGGTATGGTTCATCACTCGGAGTAACATCTAACATCAAGATTTCTACAGATTCTCAAAAGAACTTTGAATAGATTGAATAAATCCTCATTTCTTTGGAAAAACCTGGAAGCAAAAGTGTTAAGAGTGCTCCCAGTTTACTGTTTATCGTCCACTAATGGCGAAAATCCAACGTAAAAATGCAATTTTATAATTTTGTTTATATGAAAGCAGTAAAACGTCCCTTTGTTGATTTTACTAAGTTAAAAATGCATTGCTTACTGGTAGCAATTACCAAACGACTGAATTAAAGATAAAAAATGAAGATTAAAAGTCTTACCACATTTTTTCATTTTTAGTGTCTTGAATTTTCTTAAAATAAAATTTTAATACAAACTTCAGTGATAAAAAGATTTTTGAATTACAAAGCTGGAGGACGTTTCGACGAACACTCACGTCATTTTCAAGCCAAATAAAAGTAATGAGCGAGGTCTACATCTAGGAATTTAGTGGATGACTAATGTGCTCTTTGTTTTGTACATTAGATGTCCAATGGACCTGTTCTAAGTGATGACGATGGAGGTGATTTAGAAGTTATCAATGAATTACAATTTAAGTTGGATAAAAAGAATAAGGAACTTGAAAAGGTTTGGAATTGCTTCCATTATTTTCTAGTGTTCTGTCGGGTGACAGGATTTTTAACATTGTATTTGTGACTGGTAACGTTCGCATCACAGTTCGGCCATGACTTTATGCTCTTCAGTGACTTCATGACGGTAGGCACCTTTTGCGTAGCCAGGAATTTTTGTCATGTGGGGAGGTTGGTTCACGGTTAAATGTAATCGACCTTAACAGTAGAAAATATAAAAAAAAATAATTTTTTTATAGAATTTATTTAAAAAAAGTAAAAATAGGCAAAAACTATGATAGGAAATACTTTTCGCTTCAGAAAAAAAGAATGTTAGTGTTGGCGATATTTTTCTCCTTAAAAGTGTTAACGCTCAATAAAACACTCAGGAAATTCTAGTTTGTGTGTAGGTATCGAGGGACTGCTGTTAATTATTATTCTATTAAAAACTTTAATACTTTCAAATCAGACCCGAGCGTGTATACGAAAACATGATTTAGTGTCTGGCATTAATGAATCGGGGTTTGTCTCGTATGAGTAATAGACATTTGTTTTCAATAGACTTTAAAAGAAAACGTCTTCCTCAAGGACCGTATCAGTTCCATGGACAGCAAGTCGATCCTTCTCACCAGCGAGCTTGATCGAGCTCAATCTAAGGCAGAAAAATTAAAATCACAGACAGATGAGGTACAGTTTGTTGGCAAACGTCATCCGCATTATTGTTATTTTTCTCATAACTAGTTTCTAGAATTTACGAGCTATTTGAAAGGGACCACTGAAGCTTCGGCGTTTCAAAATTGGATCATTGTGGAAACTGAGAATCGAGTACTGATGAAGCTCACCCTTAAACAAGAGCGTTTTATTAGTTGATTGTTGTATAGTTAATTTTTTTTAGGTAAGGACTAATCGGTGACAGTCGACGACGATCAATGACGTTAACTGTGCTATGACACTACAAATCGCGCTCTCCGATCAGGCAGTTGCAGTTAATATGAATTTTTGAGTTGTAGTTTGATACTATTAAAGTCTTAGGAAATTTTTGCTGATCAAATTGTCGAACGCCATAGACTCAGAAAAACTCTGCGTTCCCGACGGTGTTCCACAGTTTGATCAACAAAAATTTCCTAAGACTTTAATTTGAAGATGTTGGTTTAACTCTGAAAGGAGTTATATGAATCAGTTTTAGATACAGAACAATTCCTTTTGAAGTTTAATTCACTCTTTGAAGTAAACAACTTAGGTTTTAAACAGCGTGTTCATGCAGCTTGTGTCATCGTTGCTTTGCAGGCAGTGGCACAAAAGTCGGATCTTGAGGACAGAGTATCGATTTTAGAGAAGAAATATCAGCAAGTTCAAAGAGAGTTACTGTCATCAAGAGACGACAACGAGAGACTGGAGAATGACTTAACTAGTAAAGATTCGAGTCTCTTGCAGGTAAATATCCATACTATTGTCTTTTCAGGCGGGAAACGTCGACGTAAAGCTTATCACCAACATCGTCATCATGTTGCGCGCACGCAACAAACGTTGATACGGTTGTTTTAAAGGTTTTGATTTTCTATCGTGTGGATGTTATTCTCCATTTAGGGATTTTAAACAGTCTTTAAAGGCCGAAAATGAGAACTTGACTGGATTCTCAAGAGCGAGGAATTCCATTTGCATGGAACGAATTACGAGTACTTGAAATACCTGGTCAAGTCTGAATTTAACGCCTTTGAATGACTTCTCAAAATCATATTTCAAGTAGTAGAACTTGAAATATTATTGCCAGTTCAGGGACTGGGAAAACAGTTCAAATCTTTTGGCCAGTAATTCCCAGATATTTCAAGTTCGTTCACGTGGTACAATTAAGCACGTTTGATTGACCGATTTACTGACGAATTATTGAGTTTGAGAAGACGGGTTATCTTTATATCAAGTTTGTATAACAAGTGCATCGTTTCAAGTACTTCATACTTATTGTGATCAAATGAGAGATGATGCTACAGAAAGCATGACAACCGAAAGTAGCTTTAGAAGAGTGTGTTAGTAAACGCTTACCTCTACGGGTGATTGAATAGGAAACAAGACCTACGACTAAACGACGAAAGTTATCCTTTGTTGTTACGTAAAACAAGGCGCCATTGTTCTGAAAACTACGAAAGGGATGCAGCGACATGGCTAACCACTTTAGTGAGAAGCAACAAAATACTACAATGCTTTGTCCGGACATTCTACAAACGGATATGTGACACAATGTCACGGCGAGCCTTACGTTTTGCAACCACGACTAAATATCACGTAGCTGCCCATTTAGGATGATTTACATGCTACGCAGCAGTGTGAACACACAACGCGGTGGGAAGATCTTCAGTTTTTTAGAGATGCACAAGTTTTGGTGTGTCTCAAAATCCATTGCCAGCCGACAATTTGAAAAAATACATGACAAAGAAGCGATAGTATTTCGACTTTATTTCAAAGCCTTCGTCAGCTGATCTGACGCTACACTTTTGTCTTGTTTTTAAGCTCATATCTTGAGTTATTTACAAGATGTTTATTTTCGAATTATGTTTTGTCTTGATTTTGGTGTGTCTCTGTGAGTGATTGTAAAATTAAGATGACGCGTAGACAGTTTTGAGTGAAATAGGAAAAGGTGAAAGGTAGTACCCTTCCAAAGAAAAACGAGAGAACAAGATTGACGTTTCGAACGTAATCCCTTGTTCAGAGTAAAATCTGAGGTAAAACTAGGTCTGTCACTTAGTAATAAAAGTCCCCCGTGGGAGAGAAGGGGTTAAGGAAATGGTTTTTAACTCCTTCGCCAGCACATCTCTTCCTTTAACAAGTAAAATCATCCAGGGTTAACCAGAGTAAAAAGATAAACGTCCCCCGTAGCAGGGAAAGAGTTAAGGTAAGACCTGACATGCTTAATTTGGACGTGCTGTGGAATGTATGCTTACGTCTAGATTGAAACATGGAAATGGATGAAACGAGGCGCCTTGCTCTAAGGTGATATTTCTCATTTTTTTCCCCTGCTTTTTCACTCCATCATTGTTGTATATTTCTTATACTAGTCTGAAGAAAAGTGTCGTAACCTTCAAGAGAAACTCGAGCTAGCAGAGCAAAAACTACATCAGTCGTTAAGAAAAGCAGAAGCTTTGCCTGTCGTCGAAGAAGAACTGGCTGTTCGTATGGCTGCCCTGAATCAGGTGGGCTACCTGAAGGGGAAGAGAAAGATTTTTTGTTAATCTCATTTAGTTTAGTTCATTCTCGTTCCCAGTGTCTCCAAAGGAAATAAAAGGCCTTGGTAAAAAGCCAGCTGTGCAATTAGGATTTAAGGAAAAAATGTACTATTTTAAGTTACATTGTGAGATTTAATGTGAATTTAAATAAGGTTAAATGTAAATTTATCGTTTCATATTACCCTGAGAATGATTCTGAAATAGAATTTAAACACTGCACGTCCATCCTCGTGGATAGCGTTAAGTTGTTGCGAGAATATTTCGTACACTTAAATTGGATATTAACTCGCCTCCAATCCCTGTAGACTTGATAGCTCAACAGGTAGAGCGGCGGACCGGATTCTTGAAGGTGCGAGCTCAAATCCCGCTCGAGTCAACTTTTTCAGTTGACTTTAGCAATGTGGGTTAAATGTGAATAGTAAATTTTAACTGCATATTATTTTCTCGTACAATTTACGACAGGCGGAGGAAAAAAGTTCGTCTGCTAGTGAAAGAATTTCTAATTTGCATCAACAAATTGAGGACATTCAGTCTGAACTAAACCGAGTAAGTAAAAATACGTTTGTAAGTGTTGATTAAAAAGACTGAAGTTGGGGTTGAGCCATCAACTGTGGGGGCTTGACAAATGCAACTTATTGAACACAGCTTGGTATCTTTCTGCATATTGAAAGTTACCTGTCGTTTGTTGGGCAATGTGTTGTCTTTTGGGCCTAGAAAGAAAATGACCTCGCCTGGGTCTAACAGCAAGACCGCGTGGTTCAGCCCTGGTATTTTTTCTCTTTGGATGTCCTGGGCCTGGGTGATTTTATTAAAAGGCTATCCTTTGCCAAACCCAAACGTTGATCCGCTACAGAAGTAATATGGTTTCCTGACGCTTACTTTTCGGGAGAAGGCCACTCATCACGGTTAAATTACTCGCATTTTACGTAGTTGCAACGGATAAACTGCCCGACAAAGGTGATAAACATTGTCTGATTTCTTTGTTTTTGTGTGGAAGTTAACGCTACTTTTGAAAACCTATCCTGGTCGCCGTTCTGAAGCCTGTAACGAAATTTATCCGATCTGGTTTTTGTCTTTGTTCCCTCAATAGCAAGGCATTCAATTACTAAAGATTCCTCTATTTCTTTTCTGTACAGGCAAAACAGAGGGAAAAAATGAACGAGGAACATTCACATCGACTATCCACAACCGTTGATAAATTACTGGCAGAATCTAACGACAGACTTCAACAACATTTGAAGGAAAGGATGACAGCTTTAGAAGAAAAAGTAAGTGCAAAACGCAACAAAATTATATCAATGCGTATGCTCAATGGCCTGCCGAAAGCGGTTATTCCTTTCCAGTATGCATTTCAAGGATTAAATTTTCAATATCTCAAAAGTTAAACAGCTTTAACTTTTACGCATGTGATACATACGTAGAAAAATACATTGATAGAGCAAATCAGCCTTAAGGTTAGCTGCGAGTAAACATTTGCGTCACTAAGTCGGTAACTCCTCTATCATTTACTAAACCTTCTTATTAACAAATAGATTTAATTTTTGCGTTGTCTGTTCAGTTATAGGTGCCCAGATGACGTCACAACGTGGTAAGGACAAAACAGTGGCGCGCGAGGCGGTAGCCGTGTGGGGCACTGATGTTTTTACCAAGTTGTAACGACCTCTGTGCATTTATAACTGAATGGACCGCAGGAAAATGAAATCTATTTGTTTTGTGCAATAAACAAATATAACAATACAACGAAAATATTTAAAATGATGATTGAAAGCTTACGGGGAATTTTCGGGGCATTGAAAAACGCGAAAACTGTTTTCTGAGGCATATCTTTGGAATTCAATCCCATCAGAAATTAGAGATAGTAAAATTCTTTCTTGCTTTCAGAATAAAATTGCTACTTGCATTGAGCTAAACATTAAGTAGTTCAATCAAACTTGTAAATATAGATTATTAGTAATTCATGTTTTAGTAATTCTGTAAATAATTAAATGTTTACCCTTACTTCTTTACATCTTGTTATTAGGTTTTAGTCTAGTTTTATTCTATTGTTTTTTTTTGGGTTTTTTTCCCAATCAATTTTTGGAAATCAGCTTCGGTTGACGAGGCTACCGTGTTAAAATAAGGTATTCATTCATATTTTAAAATAGTTCATGATTGTTTTTTTTCCTTATCAAGACTTTCCTTTCTCAAGAATTAGAGTGCAAAAAATTAGAATTAGAAGACGTACGAAGAGAAAAGGTATTAATGAGGATGGTTAATTATGTTGACATTTGATCGATAGAAAAGAATTGCATCATATGCTTTGCTGTCTTTTTTCCTTGTTGCTTTCTTGTTTCTTTGTTTCTGTGTCTCTTTGTCAGTCTTTCTGACTGTCTTTTTGCTCTGCTGGACTGCCTTTAAACTCATAGTCAATATTTACCTACTATAGGAATTACTAGAAATAAGGATGGAAAAATTAACAGTACAATTAGAAAGATCACAGATTAAGGTATGTCTTTAACCCTCGGGCGGTTGATGCGGTTGTTTACAATCCGACGCTTGGTTTTTTTTATTTTTGAGCATTTATTCATGTCAGGTTGACAAATCAGTTTTAGTGTCCTAGCTAGTTGTCAGTGTCTTCTCGTTACCTCTAGTAGGCAAAAAAAAAATCACTTAAAAAGGCAGAAATGAACATTTCAATTTGAAATGTTTTTCAAAAAATATCACAGCGAGTTACAGAGTATAATTTTTATGAAAATGATTAGCAAAACTAACAACAAATGTCGCAAAAGATTCTCAAAAAATCCCTTGAGAGAACTGTACGGCAGACAGTTTAGCACACTAGCAGGCTACACAACATCTCTGAATCTTTTTAAATGCCCTGTCACGAAAAATTTTTTTTGTATTATTTGTTTTGAACTATTTTTCCGTAGTTGTGAATATTTCGAAGCCAAATCAAACAAAAACTGGAAAGACGTGCAAACTGACCTATGAAATTTCCCTCCATGGGCGGCCACCTTGGCTTCACTTTTTCCCAGTAATTAAACTGCAGAAAAAGACTTGAGAGAAGAGAGAAACAAACATGTTAATTTGACTAAGGGGGGAAGGACGGGAGCGATTGTCGAACTATTCCGTTTCAAATTTTAATTGGCAATTCCTTCTGAACTGGTTGAAGATTTATTACCAATTTTCGGTTAGAAATCTTTTAAAAAGCCTGCTGAACTCATTTGTCTTCTATTCAACTCAAAAATTTTCAAGCCAAAGTTTGCCTTCAGTACGACAAGTGCCGACTAAACCAGCCAATCAGCGTACGTGATGTTGCGTAGCGACAGTCAAATGAGGTCGGCTCATGATTATAGTAAATCGAGCAAAAAAGAAATGTCACAAACTAACTTATTAGGAATTTTTCGAAAAAAATTGCCCGCTTACATTACTTTTTATACACTACATTCCCTCATTAGCCTGATATATATTTTCAAACTTTGCTTTTTTAGAGTAATTTTGAAAACGCGGATAGATCATTAGAAAGGCAAGGAGTTTTTCTTTCGCTTTCAATCCGCTTTTGTCACTGTTACTGTGGTAATACTTATGATTATCTGTATACACAATAAGAATGGCTATATTAATTTGTACTGCAAGTACATGCCACAAAAGCAAAGTTAAACAAAACTTGGTACAAGAATTTTATCACGTATTCAGGCATGCCTCAAGCTATTGTTGGGTTGCATGTGACGTCACCACGGCCATGTTGGTTGGTAACTGCAAAAGAATATTTGTAGTAGATGTTAATGTACCTGCAAACCAGCATGGCCGCCGTCCAGTTGTTCTCCGAGTCTTGGAAGATTGATTGCAACCTACCACTCGGTTTCCTTCATCTAAAGTTGATGAATTATTAATCCGAAAGGCATTATTTTTAAAAAATTGTATGTAAATCAATTTAGAGTTAGCTTTGAAAATCGCCTTACTTTCTTTACTTAAATATTCTGGGTGGGAAATCTACTTTTAGAGCGTATTCGAGGACGGAGACTCAGAAGTTTGTTTCGCTAGTTCATTCAGAGAGAGCAAAAATTAATATATCCCTCCTTTTAGAAATCCCCAAATTTCCGCGCCCGCTGGTGTAATTACAATATCCATTTCTAGTGTCCCTCTCGCACTCCACTATATACAGTATATGTATATTTTTAATACAGAATTACCTCCCAGATGATGTTATACTGAATTGTTATTTCGTTTGATAGCAAACGGCTGGAGGTAACAGGGGATATTCCCGTCCGTGAAAAGAAAGGACGAGAAGATGTGAGTGGTGACCCAGATCGAGTGCTGACGATCAACGAGAAAGACTGGCATAAACTTCAGCAGGCTACTGTTTTACAAAATGTTGCCAAAGCTTTTGATGGAGTTGGATTGATGAAGAACGAAGAGGAGGAAGACGGCGATGTTGAGGATGAAGACAGCGGTTGTGCAGATGAAATTAAATCGAACAAATTGAGTGATGGAGCAGAGGAGTTGGCTCTTATGATACAGGAACAAATAGAATCGATTAATCGAGAGTTGAGGTGAGCGAGCAGTAAATAAATGTTTTTAGTTATTTCCCGCACCAAGTCAATAATTCTAAGAAATTGCGTTTTAATACCCGTTTATGATGCATTTATCCGGCATTGTAGGTGTAGACGGAAATCGTATATCTGTTGTTACCGCAATAAAATCGATTGTCTTTGTTATAGTGTGTTACCGTAGGGCCCAGTTGTTCAAAGAACGATTGCCACTAATCGTTTTTGTTTGTCATGTTCTGCTCTAAAATTTTGGTTCAAACAATCTAGGATCAAACCTCCGTTTGTATGATATCGGAATAGAAAACCCCTTAACACCCTTCCCTACCCAAGTGATCTGGAAACACGGAAGTGGACTGGGACTAGTTGTCAAACAGAAATCCATTTCCAATTTAAGTTAGTTAATGTCTGTCCTTTAAAGTTTTGCATGGTGATAATTGATATACTATGTATAGTTTGTGGAACACCACGTTTTATTTTATTTTAATGCTAAAAAAAAGAAATAAATAAAACGTAGAGTTCATTTACTTTTTTTCAAATAAAACGTGTTCCACAAACTATACATAGTATATAGTTAATATCTCGTGAACTATTCCAGATTCTGTTCTTAAATTCGTAATGGAAATACCTTTCCTTGTACTGAATACTGACACAAAGCTTCAAACAGTTTCACAAAAGACGCAGAATGTTACCCATGACTAAAGATACGAAACTGGATTTTTATTGCACTGCTAGTCCCAGGCCTTTTGCTTGCGGTCACATCGCCTTGGCCCCGGTTGTTCAAAAGGCGATTAGGTTAATCCTGGATTAATGAAGATTTTTTGGATGAAATACTCCTAACTTTGGAAATGATCTTTTAAGTTTTCTGTTCAGATATCATACATATATAGAAAAGTTTTCTCCTAGAAAGTTTGAATAGAAATTGTTCTGCTGAACAATTTTTGTCCAACAAAACAGCCGATTAAATTTAACCCAAGATTGGTGGTAATCCTCCTTTAAACAACTGGGCCCAGGGCATTTTCAGCATTTCATCCACAAACTTTTCATTAATCTTAGAATAAGCTAACTAATTGATTAATTAATTAATTAATTAATTAATCGCCTTTTGAACAACCGGCCCTGCATGTTAAGCATGTGAAAGAGTGTTTGGTCCGAGTTCAAACACCGAGAAAGGCGCTTGGAAAACGCGTTGTAGCCACGTTTTATTGATCTTCCAGCTGCTTATTTCAAAGGAGATACACAGTGACCCTGTGTTAGTTTTACTACTGGTCAGGGAGATACTTGGTGACACCTAAATCTAGGGGAAATATCCGGTGACTCTGTTTTTAGTTAGAAAAGTTTTTAAGCAACTTGCATGTACCTTTTGCTGGCCACGAAACCAGAGTAGCACTACATTTAAAAAAAATGACTAATTGTCACGGAATTTGATTTATTCTCTCAACAAACTCAATATTTCGGGGGGAGTCGAGGAGATACTTGGCATAGTTTATGCATTTCTGTTTATTTTCCTTTATGTTTTCGTCATAAATTATGAATGTATTTGTAACTGCTAAAAACATGCGATAAAAGCTTGCAAATAAGAAGTGGCAACTAAATTTTTAGAAATAGTTGCCTGGTGGAAGCTAACGTTTTTCGTAATTTTGAGTCCCGTGTCAATGTAGAGAATAAAGTGACAGCCTTATGATATAATTTGATGTCTTTTGTCTCAGTATGCTAAAGGAAGATCCGGAAATGGATGATAACGCTCTACTCGCGGAGCTCGAGAGAAACCTTGAAAGTGAATATGGTTCTGATACCCAAAGCTTGGACTCCATGTCCGAAATTCGTGGTTTAAAATCGTCGAATACTGATTCTCCAGTAACACAATCCGCGGCAAGCTCTATGTCGAACCGAAGTAAACGAAGCTCAATCGAAGACTTATTTTCTTCGGAAAAGGTATCTGTTGTACGTAGTCTTAATTAGTGCAAACTTTGGTACAACTTCGCGAGCAAAGTCAGCGTTTACTTCACATAATTCATGTTAGTACTATCTACAATACGAGCGGCTGAACTCCATGTGCATTTGCAAGGCGAGCCGTAGTAAATCCCCATACAGTTCGGACGCAAATATTGTAAATTACGTATCCAGTGAATGCATCTGAATGTGTATAAAGTAAATGGTTTGAACCTGGGAGAATCATGACATGTTTGTGGAAGTTGATCGTCCAGGTTAGTGTAGTCTTGAAAAAGGCTGGTGGTAGAAATGACTGACGTTTCGACAGCCTTAGCGGCTTTCATCTTCAGAGTCAAAAGGAGAGTATCAGGTTCCTGTATTTATATCTGATTCTTGAGTCATAAGTGGGCGGTCGTATGAGTCATAGAGGTGTGGTTGTTTGCTTTTCACAAACTCAGGTCGTCTTCAAAAATTTGTCTGAAGACGACCTGAGTTGACAGGTCGAAAGCTCAGCAGTATTTACATGTATTCCTTTGTGGTATTTCACAAACTTATCTTAAAGTGCAAGTAGAGCCAAAAATAGTACTATTTATTTA
The DNA here is from genome assembly GCA_036872915.1 of Nanipora kamurai. Taxonomy (NCBI): domain Eukaryota; kingdom Metazoa; phylum Cnidaria; class Anthozoa; order Scleralcyonacea; family Helioporidae; genus Nanipora; species Nanipora kamurai. The sequence continues at coordinate 124,701 of JBAHVQ010000047.1, forward strand.
TATTTTATTCGGTAATACTTTTGAATTGAGAAAGAATAGCGTTCTCACTTAGTCAATATCTCCTGTTGTTCCAAAGATATGCAGACTTTTAACATTTGCAAATTAGTTGCCGTGATGTCATTTACTCACACGAATTGGATAAAAATCCCCATGTGTGGGAATGTATATTCATCGATCACTGTACATATTTCAGTGTAACACTCTTATCAGCATATGCCTGGAAACTCTAACATATTTCAGAGGATATTTGTCCGTTTGGGAATTTGTGTGAGTAGATCGTGTCATGAGAAATGTAATTTGCATGTTTTGAAAACCTGAATATGTATGAATAAGACGAGATATTGACTAAGCAAGAATGTTATCGTTGCTTACTCCGAAAGTACTTCTAAATAAAATGAGAATTGGAATAGGCAATTTTTGCAGTTCTTTTTAATATTAGTCATTCTTTCTTTAGGAGAACTTTATATCTCCGCCTTCAATGTTTCCGTTTCCTCAATATGATCCCATGGACACTCAACCTTTACGGGTAAGTGCATTCCTCTTATATAAGTACCAGATAATGTGGAAACACGAAGGTGGACTAGGATTAGTTGTCAAATAGAAATCCATTTTCAACTTTAAATTAGTAAATATTTTTGAACTATATAACAGCCCGTTGGTAAATTCGTGATGGACATTTCTTTCCCCTTACTGAATACCGACACAAAGTTTCAAACATTTTCACCAAATTCACAGAACATTAGAATTGATTTAAAATATGAAACTGGATTTCAATTGTGCTGCTCGTCCCAAGCCTTTTGTCTTTGGTTTGATCACCTGGTAAAGTTGAGACATAAACCTCCTTCATAACCTAGGTCGATTTTGTCCTGGCTACTCCATTTTGTCCGTGTAATATTCAACTCTATTTTACAGATTAACAAAGGAAACCCGTCGACTGATTCTCAATCGACATCGTCAGATTCTGATCCTCTTTCGAGAGGTCCAATTGCAGGAAACCTTTCGCAAATATCCTCGCCAATCGCATCAAGTCCTGAAACGCCGCCGGTACAAAAACGGTATGAACTTTTTATTTTTTTTAAGGCTAGTTTTAATGTCCATGAAAAATAAACTCTCCACAATACACAATTTTGTACGAAACTGGATAAAGCTATCGGTTAACTTTTCTTCTTTCCTATGGACGCTATCTCCGACATCACTCAATCGGCCACTTTACCATTTTTATTGCTCCACTTTTCGTCCGTATCGTCTTCTTTCAGGCTTTCGTTTTTGTTCGTTCACTCATTTTAGAACGCTTTGTTTCTTGTTTTCTTTTGTTTCTTTAATTTTTTCTTTCTTTTTCTTTCTGTTTTTCTGTCTTTCTGTCTTTCTTTCTTTTCGTTCGTTCGTTCTTTCTTTCTTTCTTTCTTTCTTTCTTTCTTTCTTTCTTTCTTTCTTTCTTTCTTTCTTTCTT
>JBAHVQ010000047.1:126863-155171 GCA_036872915.1 Nanipora kamurai
TCTTTCTTTCTTTCTTTCTTTCTTTCTTTCTTTCTTTCTTTCTTTCTTTCTTTCTTTCTTTCTTTCTTTCTTTCTTGTTTACTAGCCTGACTAATCAGGCTCCTATAAACGGATAAACTAAACATATCTTCTTCCCTCAGTAACCGTACGTTGGATTCTCCACTCCTCGGCGGCGACAGAGGTGGCAATCAAAATGGCAACCATTCTCCTGTAAATCGCAACCATTCTCCTGTAAATCGCAAGCGAGGACTACGTGGTTCATTTGGTAAAATATTCGGCTCGAAATCACGTTCGAAGTACAGAGATAGTACGGGAAGTACTGGGTCAGAGTCGGACAGCGACACGGCGTCGCTTGATTCGTACAGCTCGGGTATGGGAAAGAGAGAGTTGGACAGAAGGATCAAACGAGGTTCTATTTTACTGGGTGACGCACTAACAGCAAAAACGCCGTTTGCGTTGTGGAACGCACATACTGTGGTGGCATGGTTAGAGGTGAGTGCTGCAGTTGTACGTCTGTGAATGGGATGTGAGAATTCCGAGTATGCATCCATTTTCTATTTACTTGCTGACAAATAATTTTTTTCGTTGGGTGAATATTGCGACTGACATTTTCAAGTACCGCGAAGCGAACATCTAAGTGTTAAAAAATAATTTTCTGTTTTTTCCTTTAAATTTTTTCTTAGTTTTTGTTTCAGTTTTTTTCCCTCATCTTTTCTTATCTTTTCCTTTCCTGCCCTTGCTTATCTTTTCTTTATATTCCTTAATTTTCCTACTACGGCTCTCTTGCAGCTCGCCTTGTAAATCAGATACAGATCGGCTGCTCATGCTTTATCTCATGCTTTAAGGTTATTACAGTTAGCTTGTACCAATATTTTTGTATAATACAATACCAATTGTAATATTTTTTATGGTGCTAAATAAAATATTATCTATTACTTAAAGAATTCATTTACGCGATTAACTAACGTTTCGTTGCACCCTGCAGCATCATTGGAGTGACAAGGACAATTCTAGCACTGAATATATAGGTGGGAAGAGGAATTAAATTACATGCGATACGAGACAACAAAATGACGGAAATAGGACTGATGTGTGCGGTTAAAATGCGAAAGAGAATTAGAAAAACTATTGAGGAACAGAGCTGAATTTAGCATTAAGATAGGAGTTTAGACGACTAGTGGACGTTCGGCAACTTCGTTCTCTGAGAAAAACGATTTCTGAGCCCTAGACGGTGACATCTGAGTCACCATCTAGCTCACCATCTGAATCGTGTTAGTTCAATGGTTAGAGCGTCTCACCGGTCATCAGAAGGTTGCGAACGAGCTTGACGAACGTCCACTAGTCGTCTGATATTTACCAAGCTCCCACATGAACTAAGTTCGTGTTCAATATTAAGAGGAGTTTAGTTTGCAAATAAGAAGGCTTTAACTAGTTAAAAGTTCGAAAGATGCGGTTCACGAAGTTAGGGTACGGTTCCTCAGTTGCGACAATTTTAAAAGTAATCTTTCTTTCTCAAAACTTATTTTCTTGAATTTAGCTGTGGGTCGGAATGCCTGCGTGGTATGTTGCAGCCTGTCGTGCAAATGTAAAAAGTGGAGCTATTATGTCGGTATGTTTTAGTGTTGTTTTTTGTTTTCGTATATCTTACGTTGTAAAATGTAAAAAGTGGAGCTATTATGTCGGTATGTTTTAGTGTTGTTTTTTCAGTCTATTTCAAATTACTTCCTTCCCTAGGCATTGTCTGATACAGAAATTCAACACGAAATTGGTATAAACAACCCTCTTCACAGACTAAAACTAAGATTAGCCATTCAGGAAATCGTTGCGTTAACAAGTCCATCCCAACCAATGACAAGCAAAGAGGTAAGTGGACAAGAACAAGCGGAATGATAAAGTCATTAATTGATCAAAAACAGGTTTTTGAAAAGATAATCAATTAAATTGGGGATTACCGTACAGCCAGAGTACCGTGAAACCATGTCTAGTTAGTTGAGACTAAACTCTCTCGGTTAGAAATTTCTCAGAATTTATACCAACTTCAGGTAATATCCTTTAACCGTGTCCTGCTGTATCCTGAAAACGACATTCTCAAGATCTTTGTTTTGGAGAGCTGAAGGTCTACACCAACTATAGTTTCGCTGCTAGGGAAACTGGGCGTAAACATGTACTCGATGGTTTAAGGGAAACTACAATCCTAACGATTTCCTAAAAAAACTGATTAAAACCAGTTACACCACCACGAACAGAACCTGAGAGTGAAAATTCGATGATGGAGTTTGCGATTGTTCCGTATATTTAAAGAACTGCGGGAACTATCGACCGTATTCATAATGGCTGCCAGTTTAAATATTCTTTTATGTGCGTCTTAAGTAGCCTTTCTTGCCTCGTTTGGAAGCAAAGATTCGTTTTAATTACAAACACGAAGACGAGGCGAGTGAGGGTAATTTACATGCTCATAGAAGGATACTTTAAACTGCTGCCATTGGGAATAAGGTCTATTAAAAGCACCTTGGTTAGTTTCGTCGTATCTAAATTTTCGAGTGTCAGAAATTTTATTTTTAAGCCTCGGCAGGAAGCTCGACCATGCGATTCTAGTACAGCGCTGCAACCGACTGAGCCAAGGAAAACGTTCGAAAATTTAAACTCACCTAATAACAGTATCCTACACTTGGAAAGTTAGCGACTCAAGTTTAGTACAGCGGGATTTGTACTCGCAGTTTTGGATAACCGGATCTCTGCTCTGTCAACTGAAATGCGCAATCACCTGCGGGCGTTGTGAATATTTCTTTAGCCGGTTTTTCCTTAAACAATTTTTTCCGCAAATGAATTTTTCCGCGCGGAATGGAATTTTACTTTGTCTTTTTAAATTAGTTTTACCCCAGGGCTCCAGAAACAAATAAAAATTCCGTACCGTGCGAAACTTCCGCTTAACTTTATTTTGTCCAGTTCCGCTAACGCCCGTCACCTGTGCACGATGGAAACTTTTGTTATTTTCGCTGACTTCCTCTTGGAAGTTTGCAGTCAAATGAAGTTTTTTGAAATGTGCATCAAAAATTAAGCCTGAAAAGTGGTTATTCGCGCGCATAATATCTCACGATTCGTTGGGCAGCAGCGAACCGTAATATCAAGTTAATCACTAATTTTTTCAATCTTCTCAAACAACGAGTTAATGAAAAACCGGTTGTAGATGTTATGATCTTTCTCTTTGTAACCAAATTAATGCTACCTCTTCAGCTTTTAGTACGTGGTGAAATGAATCACGAATGGGTTGCAAACTGCTGGTTACCAAGTATTGGATTGCCGCAGTACAAGGTACGTTTCATATCGCTAATCTTAGACAGTTCCAATACAGTAGTTTTTATTTTTGGATATTTCAGTTTATGACGAGCTAACTTCGTGAAATTATTCTTCGGCTCTAATGACGTATGACGTTATTAAAGTTGCTACTTTTCACTCTTTCTTAACTCTAACCTGCCTTTCTTAACTTGTTCGAATTTTTGCTTGAAACTGTGTACATCTGGAAACTTCGCTGAAAAGTAGCTGTGCTTAGCAAGATTTTTTGCTGATTCATTAACTTTCTCGGACTTTAAGCAGTTGACCCTTAACTCTTTCCTGTCCGAGGACTTTCCTCTGGACGAGTAAAATCGTCTGGCGTTAGCCAGAGTTAAGAGCTAGAGATCACTGAGGACCTATACGGAGAGGAAGGAATTAAATCCATAGATTGGTACAATTGGGAGTTGAAGGGTTAAGGTGCCTATCCAGCCCTTTCATTTTAGACAATCGTAGAAAAAAAAGATGTCCAGAATTCGATTAGCCGTTTTGTTTTTCAATGTTATCGAAGCGAGCAAAAAGCGGTAAATTATGCTTCTTTTGATGTATATATCAGGGTAATATGAGGGTAATATCAGGGTAATATCAGGGTAATATCAGGGTAGGTTGTCAAAAGTAGGTCTTTTGTATTAAACTTAGTGGATTTTAAAAAAAAATCTGTCTTATAAAAATTTTGAAAATAAGATTTGTTGTTGAAGTTATTCTGTTTACTTCAGTTACGATGTTTAAAAAAATTTACCGAAGCGAGGCAAAAACTGCGACGCGGATGGTGCTGTCGTGATAGAATAACGATTCGACAAGGTCACTATCTACGCATGCGTTCACAGCACTGACCTCTGTATACCTGGACTGCAAGTCTGTGACACTATAGGATTGTCAGAAGTGTCCGCAGTTGATCGGCGCCATCTTGGTGTGTCATCCGACGAGTTCCGACGAGTAATACTACATAAAAACATACAGAATTATCTTCCGAAGGGAAACTTGTAAAAGATATCCGGAACTTAGTCAAATTTTCGGTATACTTACAAATGTTTTTAGCTTTCAAAACGTTTTAAACTCACTAAACTCACTATTCTCTCGATTTTTTTGTCCCACGCCCCTTTTTGATCTCATGAAACACATCTTGCATGTGATTGTTTGAGGAGGGCTTATGACATACCAAGATGGCGGACTTTTGGGGACATTTTCCAGAGGTTTATCCGCAGTCTCGTTATACAGAGGTCAGTGGTCCCAGCCATATTTAGTTACCATCTTCTATTAAAAATTTCTTAAGTGAGCCTCCTTAAATGATGTCGGAAGTCACTCGCCCCAATCCTCTCTGCGAATATTTTGGATGCGATTAATCAGGTTTAATCTTAAATTGTAGAAAATAAAATTTCTAACTGTTCTTTTAACTGTTCTTTCCTTTCACTGAACTTAAAAACTCGTAAAGTTGCTGGAAAAAAAAAGAAGCTGTGTATGCACTTTAATACTCTTCTGCTCTCTTTGGAGAGTGCTGATATCCATTCCAGACTTCCTAACGATCCTACTTTACAGGTGTTGTGTCACTTCTTATTTATGAGATTTTGTCTGTTTTCTATCCATTTCTGCTATTAGAGTACATTCCATGAATGTTTAGTTGATGCCAGGATGCTGGAACATATTTCAAAGAAAGAATATCAGAAATACTTAAAAGTAGTGGATAGTTTTCATAGGTAAGCTCGGCGAGCAGTCCTTTTTCGTGTAATGTTTTATTTAAGATCTTGAGGAGCTTACTTTGACTCCCTGTTTTTCTTGTAGACGTAGTATACAATGTGGTATAAAATGTTTAGCAAGTTTAAAGTTCGATAGAAGAGTAAGTTATGACAATATGTTGCTTTTGTTTAGTTTTAGATTTGTTATTTTTTTTACTTTTTATGTCAGTTCCTTTTATTTCTGGCTTCCAGCCAGGTAACGTAATGAAGGGAAGGTTGGAACTTATCAATGTTACTTTACTTTTAGTTACTCGATAAAAGAAGACAGGACTGTCAGAATGAAGATAAAGGTAACTGATTTTTTCAAGTAGCATATCATAGACGAGAAGGAGTGTTTCATTAGGATATCCGAACACCAAGAAGTAATATATCATACACGAGAAGGAGTGTTTCGTCAGGATATCCAAACACCAAGAAGTAATATATCATACACGAGAAGGAGTGTTTCATTAGGATATCCGAACACCAAGAGGTTTGTCAAAGGGAGAGATGTGGTAGTAAAGGAGTTAAATCTGATTGGAAACACTACTCGACATTTTATATGAATTTTTGTTTCATAAAACACTGTTTCTACGTACACTCGTATTTCTTACGTACATTCATCGTGCGAGAAAGGACTAACTAAAGTACTATCTTATTTTTCAGATGTTTTCGTGTGGAGTAACAGTCGCGTTATAAAGTGGCTTACATCTGTCGGCCTGGGAGAATACGCAGATAATATTAAATTTAGTGGAATACACGGAGCTTTGTTTGTTTTGGATCAAGAGTTCAATCATTCAACGCTGGCCATGTGTTTGCAGGTTTCAACTTCAAATGCACCGGTACGAAGGGTCACCCATAGGAAATGCGCTCTTTGCTTTACGGGATACAAAATCCGCCGTACTGCATGGCAAAGGAATGAAGATGATAGAAACAAACAAATGCCGACCAATGAAGCAAAATTTTCATTTATTGTCGATGGTCGCTCGAGTGGTGTGCTATCCAGTATGGCGGGTTTTGTACCACGTTATGCAGTTCTGCAAAGGACCCATTTATTGAGTGTGTGCCGAAGTGTGTTTATGTTATGTATTACGAAGCTGTAAAAAATGACGACAAGATCTTTGAATGTATCATTCAATTAGTTTTCACCTTTTTGATATTCTATATGGTTTTTAAACTGACGAATCTGATGACGAATCCAAAATTTCCAATATTTTAGCCGTTTATTTAGCACCAGGTCTATTTCTCAAATGGTTGGGTTTTGTAAACATACCGTTTGTATTTCTTTTTTCTTCCTTTCTTCTTCCTTTCTGTATAACAAGTCATTCTTAGTCACGTAGGTAACAAGTATAAGATAGAAACACTGGTCGTTTTTTTCAGGTTATCTAACGGTAATTTCTTGCTCAAAGGTAGTAACTACAAACTATTCCTTGTTTCCCTGGATCTAAAGACACGCCTTTTAACATATCAGAGCATGTACTTTCCTAATGTTATTGTAGAAAGGTTAGTATTTGTAATTGTGGTTATAGTTCATACTCTCGTTTCTCGTTTACGATCTTTATGCAGATGTGTCAGCTGGTTGAGAATGAATATAAGAACTTAATGAGTTCAACCGATTCTGGTCGCTCAAATACAGATACGGAGGTAAAGTTTTAATTTGTAGGATACATTAAACAAGCAATCATTTTAATTAAATTTAATATGAGTAAACTTTTTTTGCATATGGTGAGCTACATTAAAAGCATATAGTTAAACTGTCCAATGGGACGTAAAGAATTTTTCTCTAGCCGGTGCTAAGCTGGTTTGTTTTTTTGTTACCTGGTAATGTAATGTGCCGATAATGTTCTTACTAGTAAGGTGCACGTTACACCCAAATTACGGCCAAACTTTTCCCTAATTTGGTTCGACTGTAGTGTGTCGGTCACGTAGCGCTTTCAACCATTAAACCTCTTTTGAACGTAATTCTCGCCAACAATGCACAAACGTATTTCGAAGTGTACAGAAATTACTGGTCTTTCGAGGAGTTTTGGTAGACATAATCCAATCCCTCATTTTGGTTCCTTATCCCCGTGCGACTTTATACTGAGAACGTACCCAGGTATAATTCTAGCAACGAAATGAGGCTGTTTTGTTTTTTTTTTACTTTGGTTTTGAACCAGATTGTTTTAAACGATGGAAATGAAGTCTCTCTTTGACCTTCGACCAGTTCTGGGGTGTAAGAAAATAAGAGACCTATAAAAGAAGACTTTCACGATGAATTGCGTTTATACATTTAACTATGCGTTTATACTTTTACAATTATACGCTGACCATTCTGCAATTGCTCGCGGAACCGTCTGGGGTGCAGATAACGCAATCCTAAACGGTGCACTCGGTCCTAGTCCTGTGGCCGCTCCAGCGTTTAACACCTGAGCGGTACGGAACTGATAAACTATGTGTATTATACTACTGTCGAACGTTCACTAGTCGTCGTTTATACATTATACTGTAATATATTGTTATTGATTTCGTTATTGCCGAGTTAGTCAGTCAGTGTTGGAATTGAACACTGACTAATTGAAAGCTAGAAGATGCTGTGATGATGAATGACTAAAAAGCATCTAATGCCCTTTCTCTTCTCTGCTGTCTTTCTTCCATCGTTCCCCGACGTTCTTTAAACCCACGCTGGGAAAGGCAGTAACGTTCCCGTCGAGAAACGCAGCCTTAAAAGAGTGCAGATTATAATCACTGCCCCCGAATTGACCTTTTGTAGACGAACTTACAATTTAAATAGATAGTGGGTAAAACAAAATGTTCAAAAATTCTTTCGTGATACTTCACACTAGGTTTTGCATTGTTTGGTTTTTTAGGTTAGTGATGGAAGCAAGTTTAAGAGAACTCAATCTTGGCGAAAAATACTCAAAAAGAAAGATAAGAAAGATAAAGATAAATTGGATAAATTTAAAGAGAAAGAGGAGGGAAAATTGGATGGTACGAACTCGGGATCAGATTCATCTATCAGTCAAACGAGTACGACCTCGTCGGCCAGTATTGGGGGAAGAAAGAATAATTCCAAAGGTAAGATTGAAGTCGGAGGTGTTGGAGCAGGTTAAGTTGGAGTGTTAGTGAAAAATGGATTGGTATTAGATGGAAGTGACAGACGAGGGTCGAGCTAATAGGAGTTGGAGAGATAAATAAGAAATATGAGTGGAATAATAGCGGATTGTATAGATTATTGCAGAACAGGATGGGACAGAGCAAACGAAAACAGGACAGGACAAGATGTTATCAGGACAAAAGAGGATGACAGAACAGAACAGGACGGGACAGAACAGGAAACGGTAGAACAGAACAGGACAGAATAAAACAGGACAGCACAGAACCAGACAAGACGGGACAGGATTAAACGAAACAGAACATGAAGGCATAAAATAGAACAGGGCAAGACGTGGTAGGACAGGCCAAGAAACAGGACCGGACAAAACCTAGCAGAAGAGGATAGGACAGAACAGAAAAACAGAAATTTCATCGGTCTTTTACAGATTCAGAACCGTCAAGTAAGGGAACTACATCGTAGTATCACAAGACGAACGGTAAGCAGATTTTTACAAATTATTAATTAACTGATAGTAAACATCTATATAAAGTAGTGATCTAAAGTAGTTTTGAGGTGATCCCTTGGATTGGTGACATACTTAAAAGTAGATATTCGATGAAAAAGTATGAAAAAGCCTTGTTGCATCCCTGATTGGACGAAACACGTTTTCGTTTCGCGGAATATTTCTTAATGAACTGTTTATACGATCGATTTCACTGGTAAATCTCTGCATACATGAAAGAAAGGTGATGTCAGACAGTTTCTGTTGGGCTTAGGAATCTTTTATCAGTAATCAAGTTTCAGAATTTGAGTTTGCCGTTTAATACTATTGAAGCCTTGGGAAATATTTGCCAATCAAACTGTGGAATGCCATGGATCAGAAAAACTCCGAGCTACGACCTTCTGAACAGCAAGGTAACTTTGAATTTTAGTGGCTCAATGGTTAGAGCGTCTGGCTATCATTCGGAAGGTTGCGGGTTTGAGTCCCGTCTGTAGCTCAGTTTTTCTGAGTACATGCCGTTCCATAGTTTGATCAGCAAAAATTTCCTAAGACAAGCTTCAGAAGCTTGCACAAATATGAAATTTAATGAAGTTATGTTAATCTGAATTCGTTTTTGTTTACTGACAATTTTTTAGTCATCATTACCTAGTCCAGATCTTTATTTTTGCATAATTCTAGTATAATCACATTATTTTCAACAGTCTTTAAAAAAGGAGTTGACACTGATTAAAAACTTTATTAAAAAGTAGTTTTGATTCCTTTAGTGACCTTCGCCAGTTGATGATGATGATGATGATGATGATGATAATCTTTATTCAGGATACCCACATCACTTTTATGTTTTTCAGTGGGGTTCTGCATTAATATTAAACAAATTACATTACAACATATTTATGAAACTATATACATTTGGTAGCCAACGATAAAGTTTAAATATTAAATAAGAGAGTTCGGCGAGAATCAAAAATCTCAATATATTCGAACTGATAACGATGACTTAAAGAGACTGAGACGTCTTCTAAATAGAGTTTTTAGTCAGCGTCAACTAAAGTTTTAAAGATTTTGTAACATGCCTGATTACGATTACGGCGTTCTTAATTTCAACAGTTTTCTGATCAAACGTGGAGTTAGTATCGTTGAAGTGTTGGGTGATGTACCGTCTCTTAAAGCCAAAAGTCCTGGAATGTCCCATCAGTAACCTCGACAACACGTTCTTCTCCAATGTGTTCTTTCATTGGAAGGACCAAAATGGTTAAGAAGTCGTAGCGATACGGGAGTAGGACCATTCATTTTCTAAGAAGTGACTGAAAGAATGTCGTTGAAGACATCTCACGGAAATAAACATAAATGAACGTGAAGACACATCTGCACGATACACAATTATGATATAGAATATATTAATAAACAAATCTGTGATCTATGTCACAGGATATAAGTGTTATGAAGATATACTACACTGGTTTCGGTACGGTGGAGGCAGGCTTTAGATGATCTATTTTACCAAGTAGTCTGAAAACAGCATTCTCGAAAGCCATCGCGTAGTATCATGGGAAGTTTAGAAACACGTTCATGAGCGCGGCGGTCTTTTGGTTAGCCTTTCCAGTTTATGTAGAGTTCAGTGGGACGGTTCATTAGAAAAGCGATGCGGGAGTGGGACTTTTTTGTCATGCTTGCAATTTATTTTGGGGTTACTCAGCTGTGGAAAAATTCGTTATATCAGGTACTAGGTTCTTGTCTGGATTCATAAATTAGAGTGTGGTGTGTTGCGGTCACAATATTTGAATGAGAAGAAATTGTAGCATCGCTCCATAGACCAATTGTATAAATACCATAATGTATCCGTGTACACACAAAACCTCAACTTCATTCTTTAGAATTCTATTCAAAAGCCACAAAAGCTCAACACTTTGGATGAACGTGAATTGACTTCAAAAGAATGAAGTTGTGAGTATGCGTGTACAATGATATGTTGTGTTATTTATGCCATTGGTCTATAGTCGTTATTTGAATATCTCGTAGAACGCTGGATTCACAGTGACACTTGTCCCAGTTTGTAGCATAGTACATTATCTCCTTGGTGACTGCATGGTTCGAACGACAAGAATTTTATTAGCGGTTTGTTACGGACTTCAAGCTAAGCCGCTGTGTCTTGTTCTTTTGAGTCATGACGGAATTCATCTGTAAACGATTTGAATGTGCTGATTTGTGAATCCTCTTATTCTGCCGAGACAACCGTTGTCACGGGTAAACCCTTTTCCGCTTTAACACAGCCGTAGTGGAGCGTACCGATGAGCTTGGGCATTGCTAGAATGAAGCTAGAGAACGTTTTTACTTAATCCTGAAAGATTCGAATAACCAAGGGCGTAGTTAAAACTATTTTCCTCTTTAATACGTACGTTCCACATCTGTCGTAATGGAGTGTACTGATGAGCTCGGGCATTGCTAGAATAAAGCTACGTTTTCACTTAATCAGGGACGCCGAGAGGGGGGGGAAGGGGGGCAATTTGCCCCGGCCCCCATCTTACTAAGGACCCCAACTTGAGAGACCGTCCAAAATTGAGCAGTGCTCTCACTAAATGTCGGAGCAGTCTTAGGGCCCCTTTAGCGTCATAAGGGCCCACGAAAAAAAATTGCCCCGTGCCCCGCACATTCCCTCGGCGGCCTTGCACTTTATCCTGAAAGATTCGAATAACCAAGGGTATAGCAGCTATGTCGGTGTACCTAACAAAAGCAACTGTATTACGGAACATTTGTAAGGGTGTGTATGACTCCATGTTGAAAAGCTCTATAATATTGATAACTGAGTGTGCTCATGGATACGGTGTCCTACTTTTCCGGCAACTGCGCATGCTCCTCAGTACCCTTTGTTACGTCTTGGTTCAGTGTGCCGGATGTGGAAAAGTAGTTTTGGTTTTCAATGTAGTGTCTAGTAATTCTTCCGTTACATTTTACTTCAAACTTCAAATACGAGTACGACTACAAGTTCAAGACGAAGGCTAAGAAGCCGCGGACGAAGTCGACACTCATTTTTTATTTCAGTTGACAATGACAACGTGGACGTCGACCGTATATTTGTTTGCCTTTTTTCGTAAATATACGTTTTGAATGAACATGAAAACATGAAAATGATACTTTACTCAAAACTGGTACATAACAGGACGAGAGTCATGGGTAAATGGTTACTCGCGAACAGAGTAAAGGGCCTGGAGACAATCGATTAGGCTCCAATTTACTCAAAATGGCGGATGTTCAATTTGTTACAATTTTTCGGCCTCCCTTAACCTCTCTAGTTTATATACGATCTCTATGATGACGGCTACAAATCTAAGCGTCAGCAAGTGATGGCGAGAGCAAATGGTACGTTGATGTCGAATCTCGTACGCGTGGCTAAATATACAGGTCCTTAATATTGAAATTAACTCTGCAGCAGCTTCAGTGTTGACACAATTTGCTGCTTGACATTTGTTAAAACAAGACATCGGCTAAGTCCTGACTGGTCAAGAGAAGGAGAGTAAAGCCTGCTTCATCGTTACCGTCACCAAGGTGTACGTGATACTTTCATAGATAATAAATAACCGATAGAAATTGTTAATAGAATGTTACAATATTTTATCCAAATGACTATTTTATACAATGTACGTTATGAATATTATACTGTAAACATATATAGCTGTAAAAATGGATTTTGTAAGTAACTCACGCTCTCATAATGTGGGTATAAATATTGGTTGGGTTGTGTTTAAACATTGTTAAATACAGCGGTACACAATAAATAACGACATACACTGTTCAGGGTGGTTGTTCTCCCATCCGTTATTCTAATTTCACGTTTTCTTAATGGTTGAGGGGAAGAGAAGGCAAAGTTTTAAAGTTGTAGCTGTGGGAAAATGTAGCATGTGCCAGGGTGAGAGGTTAAAGTCTTGTTGAGCGGCCACTTGCCAGCGCAAATGTCCAAACAATGCAAGTAGTTTTGTTCACTTTAAAAAAACACCTTCGGAAACCCACCCTCCCTGTGCTCTTGTTGAAGCAACATGGTCAGGTGACCAACTGCAACCAGAGTCCCCCTTCTCGACGACAAAGGAGGAAAAGAGAGACCCTGGGATCGAGGTTGAGTAAAGAGTGGGGAATGTGCACATGAAACCGACTATCCATCGAAGAAGTTCGACCTCTTTTGATGTAAGATTTAATTTGTGTAAAATCAACTATTGCAGATGACCTGTGAATGTTTATCAAACTCTTGTACTTACGATCTATGAGCTCTAGACGGGAATCGAACCCGCAACCTCCTGATGACCGGTGAGACGCTCTAACCATTGAGCTATTTCGTCTCAGATGGTGAGCTTAGTGGAGCTTTGTCGCATGCGCTGCTTAAAGCGGAATTGTCACGATATCATGTTAATGATGGAAATGCTGAATGAAGTCGACTTTCACTATTTAATTTTTAACTTTAAATCTGGAATCGAAACGCACAATGCAAGACATATCGCCCACTTCACAAACATCAGGGAGTTTGGGTCCAGACTTGACGTAGTGAAGCATTCTAGGATATTTTGGGTGGACAAATCTCAAAATGGCGCCTATTTTTGCGTTGTATTTTCAATGAAGCAGATGATTTTCTGCAAATAAAATGCTCGAAAGTGTTGATTGCTTCGTACCGTATTGTCATAAGGGACCAGTCATAAAGTATTTACTAGAATAGAGTGGAGGATAAATGATACATTTTGGTAAATATTTTCGTACCCACCCAAAACTGCCAGGAAAAAACTTAATACCCCCCAACAGTGTTTATCAATATGGTCATACCCCCTCACCTGCACATACTTTCTGTGAGTTAGGGCACTTGTATCCTTGCACAAGATACAAATCCTATCATTCGTGCCCCCCTAGGAGAAAGAGAAATTGTCATACCCCTCCAAAAGTACTTAATGTTTGTACATACCCCCTAAATATCCTCCACCCCGCTCTAGTAAATACTTTATGACTGGCCCCTAAGATAGGATACGGCCTTACACACGAAAGCAACTGCTCAATAAGTTCCGGTTTTCTCTTACTGGTCTTATTCCCTCTACATAACAGCCATCGTTTGAGCTGCGGAACTGTGCAACGTGGATGCCTTACTCCCTGTATATCTTCTAGGAAAGTTTTTGTTGGAGCTTGAATAGGGTTTTCACACTGAAGTTGCCATTTTAAATCTCCCTCGTCCACCCAAATGATCCCAGAAACCCTTACGAAGCGGCATTCGTGCGCATGATCAGTCTGTCCGAAGTTTCTGGAGTGGTCAATTGAACATTGTTGTCATAGGCGTAGGAAACGGGGGGTATGGGATGCGACTGCACCCGATTTTTGGAAGTGGGATAGCCATGCATCCCTACTTTTTTCCAAAGAATATAAAATTTATATACAAAATTTAATGTAGTTTCACACAGAAAGATGCAATAGATTGCAGAGGTTTTCATCCCTTTACGAAGTCCTTCCCAGGTAACCCATATGTGGTAAAAATCAAATGAGTGCTATTTTGTCTGATTCTGTATTGAAACAATTATCACAAATTTACAACTTCCCTTTGCCCTCTTATTGGCTCGGATGTCGGGAACTGACACATACGGTTATTGTATTAATTATCAATTACTTAAATTTGTCATATGGGTATATCGGGTATCAAAAGGGTAGTGTTAATGTAGTTGTTGTGACAAGCTGTCGTAAGGAACGTACACGTAGTGAGTGAAGATCGAAATACTATTAAAACCTTATTACTTTTGAAATGTGGTTTCTGTGACTTGTCGAGGACTACAGTTTTGGGGGCAAACATTCTCGACACATGGCTCCTCCGACGGGATCACTGAACCGCCAGTTATCACAAACGCACCCGTGCGTCAACATCACGGAAAAGCTGGAGATGAAACTCAAACAACTAAACCTGGGTATCTCGCGAACGAAAAACGTTCTATCCTCAGGTAAGCGAGAAACCATTAAGCGGCATCTCGACGCGCTGCGTGAGACGGTTCAGGAAGCAAACGAGCTTAAACGGGATGCTGAAGCTGTAAAATTCGAGGAAGGCGAAAGCCTCGAGACTATTAGCGATTGGAACTAATTCGAACTAGCAGATGTCGAAGTATACCGTTTGACGAATTGGCTGTCTGAAAAGGAGCAGTCCGAACAACTCCGAGCGCAAGAGGAACAGTTTAGTACCGAAGTAACACTGCATGAGAGACCGGAGACGATTAAAAATGCAAGCCGAACTAAGTAAAACCACACCGGATGTACAGGAATACACTGGGTTTAAAACGGCAAAGTTACCTAAGCTAGTAATTTCTGAGTTTGACAGCAAGTTTGTGGAATGGCCGAGGTTTTGGGGACAGTTCACCGAAGCAGTCGATAGGACTCCGATCTCCCCTATTACGAAATTTTTGTATCTGCTCGAGTACTTGACTCCAAAAGTCAAACAATGTGTTGAGGCCCTGCCCTTTACAGCCGAAGGCTATAAACGTGCCAAGGCCATTCTTAAAGATTGTTATGGCGGTGAAGCAGCCATTGTGAGCGCCTACGTGAAGCAAATACTCGAGTTGCCCCACGTATCAAGCGTAAACCCGCGCAAGATCGCTGAGTTCAGCACTACATTGTCCTATTGCGTGCAAGCCCTACAGACGATGAAGGAACTGGATTGCGTGCAGGGCAATACAACCATGACCCTCGCAAAACTGCCTGAGATAAGGGGAGATTTGGTGCGCAATGATCCCGAGTGGGAAAAGTGGAACTTCGGCCAATTATGCCTTGCGTCAGTGGGTAAGACGAAATCCGGTTGACTGCAACGAGAAGGTCGAGCGTGAAAACAACGCTCACAGTCGTAAGAAGTTGTTCAATGCGCCAAGAAAGGAAGCCCAGTCAAGAGGCTGCATATACTGAGAAGACACGAGCCGTAAGGCAATGCAGTGCGACAAGGTGGTCGAAACAACCGAGTGAAAGAAAATGTTAGCACGAAAGGGCTTGTGCTTCAGTTGCGCGACGAGAACACACTGCGCATCTGAGTGTTCCAGTAAAGCGTCGTGTAAACACTGCTCCAAGCGGCATCATTCGTCTATTTCCGACAAGCGATCTAATGAAAACGAAAGCGACCATAGATCAAACTTGGACGGTGTTAGCGAACCTGGCAACAGTACCACTCTGTTGACAGATGGTGGAAGTGATGACGGGGTATTCCCTGTCGTGATTGTAAAGGTGAATGGCGTTAAGTGTCGAGCGCTGATAGATACTGGCGCCGGCGGCTCCTATGCGTCGGCACAGCTCATTGGAAAGATAGGAAAAGCGCCCTCTGAAGTAAAGAAACAGCGAGTTGACATGTTGATGGCTTCGAAGATCACCCGATTCGAGATGTACGACGCTGAAGTAAGTTCACTGGACGAAAGCTTCAAGATCACGGTTAGGTTGTCGAAGGTCGATAAACCCAAGCTGTTGACCATAGAAAACCCTGGTTATGACAAGCTGTTACGCGAATACGAGTACCTCCGAAGCGTCACGATGGATGACGACTCCACGAAGCAACATCTGTCCATCCACATGGTCCTGGGAAATGCGGAGTACACGCGCATTAAGACGAGCTGTAAACCTCTGGTCGGTCGGCAAGACGGCGTGCCGGTAGCTGAAAAGACCAAGTTCGGGTGGGTTATCATGAGTCCTGGGATCGACCTCGACTGCGGCACGATGCTCCTGACCCAGACCTCTCAGTCAGATTTTGATGGCCTTTGTAGGTTAGACGTCCTTGGTCTCGCTGATACAATGGAGAATGACCAAAACGCTGTGTACGGTGACTTTAAAGAACGACTGGTTGTGACAAAAGACAGTGAGTTGGAATCGTTGAAGCAAGACTTGTAACAAAAAGATGACTTGGCTACTCAGGGAAAAGTTCAAGCAAAGGATGGACCGATTTTTGCGAGGAACAAAACCACGGAGTTGGAAAAAGAAGCAGACGACATTCGCGAAGAAAAGGACATGTTGGAAGAAGAGGTTGAATGAGCCATGTCCAGAGTACGCAAGCTCGAGGCTCAACTTGAGGTGAGCAGAGAAGACAGAAAGAGACTTCAAAGTCAGCTAGAGGATGGTCGGTTGAAACTGACCAGCTTAAGAGAGGAACTGGTGGACACAGTTGGGAAACGAAAACAAGCTGAGGCTGTTAGTGAACGTTTTAAAACAAACTTGGCTAAGAAAGATGCTACAGTAGAAGAGTTGAAGAACAGAGTGACTCAACTGGAAGAGTTCATTAGGACATTGATGTCTTCAGAAACCAGTCTCAAATTGACCTATGATAAACTAGAGGATGAAAACAAGGACTTGAACGTAGAATTGAACATTATGGAACGAAAACTGGCTGACTTAGATAGCACAGTTAAGACACAAAGTGAAAACAACAGTCGGTTGGGGCAGGAAATTAAAGTAGCTCAGGACAAGACTGTAGTCTTCGAGGGTGCCACTGAAAGGTTGAAAAAGGAGAAAGACGCACTCTAAAGAAACTTGGACGCCACAACACGAGAAATGCAGGAGAGTCGAAACGCGGTTACAAGACCTCAAGAGATCCTGAAGGAACACCAAAGAGAGTCATCGGAGAAGGTCGAAGGCAGTCGGCAGACCGATGCAAGATTCTTAAAAATAAAACTCGAGAAAGAAAGCCTATAACGAGAACTGGACGAGGTCAACGCGGAGCTTATCGAGAAGACAAAGGCTTACGAAGATAGCCTGAATCAGGCTGAGGAACTGAATGCACAGGTGTTAGAAGGAAACGCGACAAACGATGACCTGAAATTAGAGGTACAACGTCTACAGAAAGACAAAGAAAGTCTCGCTGTGGAGTTAAACGAAATATCTTTTAAATATAAAGACTTTGAAAATATCCACCACGTCAGTGCCGTGAAGATCCGAAACTTGGAATCGAAGGTAAAAATGAGCTCTACCGAATTTGAAGAATTCGAAGAATTCGAAATCGAGCAATGTGCGTGGAAAGAAAAGGAGCACGAAATGGAAACACGGATTGCCTTGCCTGAGCAGAAGATTCAAAAGCTAGAAATAAAGCACAAAGCAGCAGACAGTGAGAGGAAGGACTTAAAGAAGAAACTGTTCACGTCCGAGAGCGAAATTTCCGAGCTGGAGTTCAAGCTGGAAACTAAGTCCAACGAAGTATCCTCACCACAACTACAGCTGAAAATGATAGGTGAAAAATACGCACAATGTGTCGAAGAAAACACGCGAGTAGGGAATGAATTGGGTGACGTAAAGGCCTCTATGGAGTCCGCATGTCGAAAAGTGAGCGACCGAGACATCGAGATTAGCCGGTTAAAAGCAAACAAAACTCGCTTAGGAGAAGAACTCGCCACCCTGAAGGAAAACGTATTGTCCAGTAAAAACTGTCAACAGAAGGATCAGCAGGTTCAAGTAAACTTTAACTTCGTTCTAAACTTCAGAAAGAGCCCCTGGATGCACATAAGACGATCTCAGACCTTGAAATACGGTTGAAGAAGGCACAAACAAACGAAAACAAGGCACGGGGTGATGTCAAACGAAAGTTAGATAAAATAACCAGCTTGGAAACCGAATTGGACGAAATTTTACAAGAGAATGAGAGACTGGGGATGGTTCTAGACGAGGTGAAGCGTTCCGCGATAAACTACAAGAACCAGTTGTCGGACGGAAGTCGGGTCCTGACCGAGGATCGGGGTAAGTTTGGGCAATGTAAGGGAAAACTACACGAAAGTGAAGCTGTTGTGAAGCAGCTCAAGGCTAATGTGGCGAAAGTAGAAAAAGAGGTCGTGACCTTAGCTGTCCTTAAAGGACAGCGAGAGACTGAGAGATGGCGACGGTTTATCAGAAAAGCCAATGAACACAGGAAGAACTAAACACCACTATACAGAAACAAAAACTATTTGAGAAATCTACTTCTGATCTGGAGGAGATTGTCAGATCGCAAGAGACTGAAATAGTCTCATTAAAGAACAAACTACAAGACAAGGAGGAAGTTTACGCGAAAACGAAGGAGATGCTCAAAGAAAATTTTGGAACAGAAACGGACACGTTGTGGCAATTTAATATGGGATAAATACAGTGCATTTCATTTATTAACCTTAGTTCTGTTTAATAGGTAGTCACACAAGAAAGTGGAACCACCACGGTGTCAGACCCTTAGGGACACATATCTCACGTAGGAGATATGTGGGGGAGTGCGTCGGGAACTGACACATACTGTTATTATATTACGTAAATTTGTCATATGGGTATATCGGGTACCAAAAGTGTAGTGTTGAGGTAGTTGTTGTGACAAGCTGTCGTAAGGAATATACACGCAGTTAGTGGAGAGCGAAATACTATTAAAACCTTATTACTTTTGAAATGTGGTTTCTGTGACTTGTCAAGGACAACAGTTTTGGGGGCAAACATTCTCGACACGGATCTTCATTGGAGAGAAAGATCCTGGGAACGAGGTTGGGACCATTGAAAAAAATTGTAACAAATGGTAACAAATTGAACGCCTGCCGTTTTAAGTAAATTAGGGGGCAAATCGATTGTCTCAAGGCCCTTTACCGTCTGTTTGATGGTACACGTGCTTTCGTGAGCTTACCCATAATTCTCGCTCACGAATTTACTGAACAATATAATTTGTTAAAAAACGTCAAATTCACCGCAATTAAGAACGGTTTATGTATTGAAATAAAATCCCACTTTTTGTGTAATTGTTTTATATTTTTATTTGGAAAAAAAAGAAAAATTTATCGGACGAAAGTGAAGTAGTTTGTTCCCAATTCATCCAAGATGGCGGCCTTTCAATTTGTTACCTGTGGTTGAGGGACATTTGGGTACAATGCCAACTCTAGTTAATATATGATCTCTATAATTTTGACAAACGCCGGTGCCGTCTAATGCCAGAATCATGAAAATGGCGTCTTTAAAACCACTGGTGTATTTAACAAAGAAAAAATAATGAAGCCGCGACTTTCATTGGACTGGCCCTCACTGTGCGCAAATTTTTGTTTCATGGCGCCAATTTTTTTATTTTTTGATTCGGTACCAAAGCACGAACGTTTCTATTGACTGATCATTAGTAATTTATGTTATGTTTTTCACGGTGATTCTCAACCGTCTTCTCAAGCGCAAAATAGGTTCTCGTCAAAAAAATCTTTCTGTTTTTGTTCTAGGTTTGGAGTGTCCGATACAACATGAATGGAACAAAAGTCGTCTCGGTATCGGACGACAAATCTATCGTCATTTACAATTGTTCAGTTTAAAACAAAACTGTTTCATGCTTTCTTATTTAATGTGTAATTTACTGTAAATGGAAATATATCAAAGAAAACCTTGAACGTTGAAAAGACCATGATTTTTACGGGCAATACGTGAACGTTCGACTTGGTTGAAGACGAATTCTGTGACATGTTTGTCGAAGTTGATCGTCCAGGTTAGTGTAGTCTTGAAAAAGACTGTTGGTAGAAGTGACTGGCGTTTCGACAGCCTTAGCGGCTTTCATCTTCAGAGTGAAAAGGAGAGTAAGTATCAAGTTTGCCAGTATTTGTATCTGATTCGTTCGTCATTTACTTTAATACGATCATTTGCAGGTCTCTATCTTAATGTTCTAAATTTCCTTGCCGAAGTTATCTGACTCAGAATTTTACCCAAACAGGCAAACCCTTCAGGACCAGTAATTTACGTCAGGGACAGACTAGCTATGTTAAAAGGGCTGGCGTTCCTTGCAAAGTTAGGGAAGAGAGAGACCTTAGGTCTTTTCCGTCCACAGGGCGAGTGGAGTTCCCATGGTCTCCCAAATGGTCCCTCAAATAACCACTAAACTTGAAAATTTTGGTGTGGAAAAAGAACCCCTGTTTAAATTAGATTGGCGTTTTAGCTTAAGCAATGACAAATCGGCCAGATGCCCTAACGCCTCGTTTCGTTTAAATTCTGTGGGAGGGCGGCGCCAGAGGAGGATTTGGAGGAGTATCAAGCCTCGACGAGGGGGGCTTTCTCTCTCTTTGAGCAAAGGGTGAGTGTGGTTGTCGAGGATAAATGGAAAAGTAGGGGACCAGGGGGTGATCAAACTTCAGGAAAGCATAGTTTTGTCACCTTTTTAGCGTGAATCTCCTACGTGCCAAACTTGTCTATTCTCCCCGTCCGCAAACAGTGTCCCCCTGTTTGGGAAATCCTAGAGCCCTCGCTAATTCGCCACTACCAAAACAAGTGGAAAACCGGTGACAAAATAGGAGCGCCGGTGTTCTAGGATCGTTTGGAGGGACCGTCAGTTTATTGGTTTTTTACCCCATCAAGCATGAAAACTGTCCTGCAAACGATCCCAAAAATACCTGCGCTGCTACTTTTTGTTAAAAGCCAATTCCATGAAGACTTTTATGATTAAATCCCATACATCGGGGGTCGGTTATTCAAAGCCCAGTTAACTTATCCAGTAGTAGCGTAGCCAGCCTTATGTTTCCCCGGGGGCAAAATTTTATTCCTGTCCCCGTAGCGGTCTCGTTTCGTTTTTTCTATCCCCTTCTTGTCCTGTTCTTGTTTGTTTTCGTTCCGATTTTGATTAGCTCCATCTAAAATTGAACAATCAAACTTAAATGTTATTTGCAGCTGAAAGGGAAACACTTCCCGGATAGTTTTATTCGGCTGATGAAATTTATAACCGGTTGTTCAATCCTTTGTTAGAGCTATCTAACTTTAGAAAGGAGGGGACTTTAAATTTGGCTAACGAATGCAGGCTAACGAGCGATCTAAGGAGTCCGCGGGCATGCTCTCACGAAACATTTCTGGATTTTGCGTCACCAAAATGCCATCTCTGAGGTACTTTGGGGACCCAAAATCCAAAAATATTATTTTTCTTCATTAGAATACCATCGTTTCCCCCACGTTTCTTACGATTGATTAAGGACCTCCTCTCAGAAAAGTCCCATTTACCCCCTGTTTTCAATCCGACGAAGGTCTTCAAGTGTCAATATTTCTATTCCAAAGTTTTCTCAGTTTTTGGTAACTAAATACTTTTGATATTGTGAAGTTTGTCTAAACTTGACCGGATTCGTTTAATTTCGACTTTCCGCCACGCGGGTTTAATCTTGCGCCCCCCCCCCAACAACAGCCTGATACTCAGGCTTACTCAGGCTACGAGTTTCTTTGCTGTCGAGGTATCCTCATAGAAGGCGGACCTCCCCCTCTTTGACCCAAAAAGTATTAAATTTCCACATAGACCTGTGGAAACCAATTAGTTTACCAACTGTGGGGTTTGCAAAATCTGTTTATTTTTCTTCATCTACTTACAAATACAAGAAAAAAAATCACCAATGTTGATTGATGAGCAATATAAAGGCTTTTCTTTCAAAAAAAAAAAAAAAAATTTCGAAAAAATTTTTTGCTGATCAAACATTTTCAAACTGCAATCTCAAAATACAAACTGAACAATATATCAGAAATTACCAGTAGTTTTAGCAGTGCTTTGCCATTCACTTTTGAATATCATGAACAGAATTAATTGGGGAGGAGGTGGTAAAATTGTATACCAAAAAGATCTTGAAGATAACTGGTCATTTTAAGGGTTAAGAAGCTTGGACTATGAAAATTCAGTCATGTTTGGCAAAATAACTTTAATGGCATTCTTTGTTGTAATGATAACTACACTGTCAAAATTACTGTCAACAAACAAACTAGCCATTACTGTGAAAAGATTACTATCATAGCAGTAGAAGTATTCCTAAAATATTGTTGCAATTGATTTGCTAAACTTGACCAATTCAATTTGTGAAGTCCATTCACTACCTTCCCGTTATGAATTTGATTAGTTTTTGGTTTTTGAGCCACCAATATCAAATAGGATTATGAGTTAAGAACCAACCAAATTCAAAAAAGGAAGTTGCTCAATGGACATCTTCAAATAAATTAGTCACAGTTAGCAAATCGATTGCTACAATATTTCAGGAACACTTCTATTGCCACGACAGTAAATATGAATGCATATTTCTCTGCATTGTATGGTCATAAAGTCTTGCTCAGAAGTGTATATTTAAATAGGCAAGGGTACCACTAAATTAGGAACAATACTGAAAAAAACTAACCTTATCTGGGTTACTTCTCAATAAGAAACAGAAAACGCATGTATCTTTTGTGGAAGTAAACAAGGGCATATATTTCAGTATTAATTTAGTAATTATATTATGTAAACTTTGATGCAATTGCTAAAACTTTAGAATATTTGTCTCTTTGCTTCCTTAATATATTTGGTATTGGTCCTCGAATTCTGGTCCCCAAAGGAGCCAAATTCTCATCCACCAGCACCACATTGTTATTGTCATATCTTGGAACCATATTATTTCCTTTAGGTTTCCTAGAACCAACAATTAAAGCTCGGCATGTCTGTCCTCTGACCGCAACTTTAATAACATCACCAATGTCTGCTGTTTGTCGTTTGTTGTTCTTAAAGAATCCAATGGCATATGCTTTCTTGTAACGTTTGGTTTTCTGTCCTTGCTTACTGTTGTCCACAACATTGAACTTAGTAAGAAGTGTTATGGAACGTGACTGGAGAAACACTGGTGGCTAAAAAAAGGAACATATATGAACTCAGGCATGGAAGTCAAAGGTGGCAAAAATGTTTTTTTAGCAGTCTTAGGCTTCAATAGGGAGTTTAATGCAAACATGACAGC
Source organism: Nanipora kamurai (assembly GCA_036872915.1). Taxonomy (NCBI): domain Eukaryota; kingdom Metazoa; phylum Cnidaria; class Anthozoa; order Scleralcyonacea; family Helioporidae; genus Nanipora; species Nanipora kamurai. The sequence goes on from JBAHVQ010000047.1 coordinate 150,147, forward strand.
AATGTACAGGATGACATGTCCTCACAAAGTAATTTTCCTTTCCTAGACAAAGAATAATTAAGAGTATTCTCAACATAATCTTAGTTGTAAACACAATGTGACTGGGAATAAGTTTCAGTCCCAAGAGTATTCTCAACATCATCTTAGTTGTAAACACAATGTGACAGGGAATAAGTTTTAGTCCCAAGAGTATTCTCAACATCATCTTAGTTGTAAACACAACTTGACTGGGAATAAGTTTTAGTCCCAAAAGTATTCTCAACATCATCTTAGTTGTAAATACAACGTGACTGGGAGTTTTTCCAGTGTTTAGTATTTCTCACTGAATAACATTAACATACAAACTGCAATGACATAACGTTGGAGTGGCAGAAAAACGTCCATGTACAGTTGAATGTAATGGCAATGATGCATTATTTGCTTTTGATTTCTAAACTTTAATTACTCCTTTTGTTACTGTTGTTGTCACAGTTTGCATAAGCTCCCTAATATCCACTGCATGGAGTGGGTTTAGTGTCGAATATTACCTATATTTCATAGTATTTACAGATCTAGGCTTTTTGGCACACTTTTGTGGTAAGGACTGGAGATTTTGAAACCAACTAATTGCTGTTTCACTATGTTCAGGGCTGTTCATAGGGTGGATGTGACCCTGAGCAAATTATCTAGTTGAGTGAAGGCCAGTTTACACTGTCAAAGTTTCTTTAAGCATTCTCAAGTTCCGGCCGTTTCTCAAACCTTTTGACTATCTACATAGCCGTTCAATACTGCCGACGCAGCACTCTAATTTTTATATCATTTCAAAAACAGCAATTCTATTTGAAATACTTTGATCAAAGACTTTGATCAAAGAAAATTTGACAGTGTAAACGAGCCCTGAGGTTGTGTTATTATTTTATACACTCGTTATTAAATTTGATGTACATCACAAGTTTGCGAGATTACTCGATTCGAAGAAGAACAAGAAGCATTTTTACCTTTAAAGGATTACTTTTGATATTAAAACAATGACACAATGGTTTATATGTTCCATTCTCTCCAAGTTTTCGCAACACTACTCTTAATGCATTAACAGCTTCCCAAGCGGCCATCTTGGATTTCTAAAAGCCCGAGGAGATGTTTGGGTAATTAAATATGGCGTCGGAATTTAAAGAACGCCGATTTCAGGAACTTTGACTTATAAAAGTTTATTTCTTACTATCCTGGGGTAAAGCGTATTTTAGGCCTTAGCAATTAGAGCACTCGCAATCATGCAAAAAGACAGCTTTACTTCCGAAAGTTCAGATGGCGATACTTATGGAATCTTTAACTTTCCTCGTTTTCCATGCATAGTTGCCAAGTCCCACGCATTGAGCGTGAGACACACGCATTTGAAGAGCATCCCACGTTGCCTCACGCAAGGGAAAAATCCCACGCATTCTTTAATTTTAGCTTAATTTTCTCACGCAATTTCACGCATCCTTTCCCAGTGGTAAGGCTACACAAAACAGACTTCCAAAATACTAAGACAACAAAGAAAACTGTCATTCTATCTTTCTCGTCATTGAATTTTTCGTATTGTAACTGCGGGAAAAATGCGGGTAGTCTCAGACTTTTCTGCCCGGCGTTTGGGGCGACTCCGAGTGGCAAGTTTGCGCGCCCAAAAACTTGTTTATTTCAGCATTTTCAGGGTACGGACATTTCACCTGGCCTCACCCTTTGACAGTTGGGCCTAATATAAAAATCTTCAAAACCTCAAGAAAATGCCACGCCTAACTTTTTTGAAAACTTAAAAATTAAAACACGAACAAAATTAGTCATTTTTTAGATGTACATGTAGGGCTACTCTGGTTTCGTGGCCAGCAAAAAACACACGCAACCTACCTTACCTTTTGCTGTCCACAAAACCAAAGTAGCACCACACCTAAAAAAGGACTAACACTTCACCTGGTTGCGAAAAAAGACTATTTACCACGAACAAAATTCTTAATTTGCCCAGCAACTAAAATAAGTTGACTATTCTCCGCCATGTCAATATCGATTTAACCAGCTTAAGAATGAGAGACCACTCCCTGCCGTACTGTCTTGCTCTAGAAATCTACGCATAAGTTAAGGACATTTTTGGAGTGTCAGAATGATATGGTTTTGAGAAACTCCAAAATTTCTTTCACTACATATCAATATCATTTCATGTCACTCAGTGTCAATGCCAAATATCCCTTGAATATACCCTTCACTTCACGCTCTCGGCAACGGCCTTCGTAGCTCAGTTGGCAGAGCATTGCACTAGATTCGCAGGGTCGCGGGTTCGATTCCCAGCTAGAGGCCCTAGAGTTGCAATTTTTTGCAACTGGTCCCGGTTGGGTCTCAAAAATATATCATCCTGACACTCCAAAATTTCCTTCACTATATATCAATATCATTTCATGTCACTGAGTGTCAATGCCAAATATTCCTTCAATATACACATAAGTTAGATTGATAAGCTCATTATCCTTTTCTAGAAGAGATCTTCCTTTTTGAATGAGTCACAAGAACTACCCTGGTTCGCCATTGTCGCAATTAAATAGTGTTTTGGCCCTTGTGATTAACTGTTGGCCCTCACAGTCAGTGCCTCTGAATACGAGGCCGGTGTTGACATATCTTATCAGCTCGGCTGGATGCAGCTTATGTTTATAAACCTGTGCGGCGTCCAGCAGCTTCCTATTTTATATCTCCCCAAAAGTACAAGAAATGGCGCCAAACCATTGTTTCTTAAGAAGCAGTGCAAAACATCTGTCGGTACACGGCGCAACTCACTTCAATCAAGATTATAAGCTGGATTTTGGCCGTACCAAGCCGGGCGGCACGGCCGCGAAAAGCGTGCGCTGCACGGTTTGGCACAACTTGGCCAACATAATCTCTCATATCGCATGGTGTCATATGACGTTTAGCCGATGCAACACGCCTTTTGTAAACGAGCTTGCACCGCTCGTCACGGCTATAATTCAGCGTAAAAAACCGAGCTAGCTGCGGCGTGCGGTTACCGACACACGTGTCGCTCTTGAGAAACACAGGATTGGCGTCCAACCTTGTAGTTTTGAGGAGTATAAGGTAGTGAACTGTACTACAGGGTACGACTTTGTATACCCAAGCCGTCTGAGCCGAGCTGATAAAATACACCACCAAAAAGAAACGTTATTGGAACAATACCGTTTTTGTCTCCCTTTTCCTCTTACAACGTCGCAAGTTTTCAGTCAATTTTTCGCGTTGCTACACACAACATGACGTGCACCTTATCGTATATCTTTGGACAAATAGTTCAAGGAGGGCCTAAAGCTGTTGGGAATGACGCCCGGTGTACACAATGACTAACAAACGTAGTGTGACTGGAGAAACGAGTCCTCGAGTCTCACTCCGACTAAGGGCCGCTCAGAACGTCAGATTTTTAGATCTAAGTTCCAGCACTTTCCCAACCCGAGCACCCCATATTTAGGGGGCTTCTACACTTAGGATCCTCACATGTTGGGTCTCTTTTTATTAGTCGTTAAATATCGATGAAATTCTTTCTATTTTTGCGAGTAAAAAGATGAGAAAGAAACTTATTCATTAGATTTTGACAGTTAGCTACTGCCTCTTTTAATGTGCATAGTAGTATATAACCAAGATTTACTTTAATTGTACACATATCCAATAAATATAGTAGTTAATAATGTAATAGTAAATAGGTATATATTTGTTACCATCTGTTAGTACATACTGAAAAGCCCTATCGGGAGTATGTTTAAAGTTAATAATAATAATAATAATAATAATAATATGTATATATGGAGACAAATGTTCAGCTGTCGCTACTCCGAGTTTCACGCGCTCTGGCGATCATCAGGCAAACGACAGATTGTTTAATTAATATATTTCGGATTAATCTAAAGAAGGAGTTGTGCCCCGAAATATATTATTATTTTTTGAATAAAGGTGATATCGATTTTTTGAAGATTTATATGATTTTTAATCGAGGTCATTAACATGGGCCTCATCAGTGTAGTGCTGATGAGCAGGATGAAAATAACTGCTATTTACAGTCACCTTTGATGCCTCACAAATGTGGGCCATCAAAGTCATTTGCCAGAGCGCTATATATATAACTACACACGGAACCGTTTCGGCCTTTTGGGCCTCATCAGTGTAGTGCTGATGAGCAGGATGAAGATAACTGCTATTGTTGATGCCTCACAAGTCAGAGCGCTCTAACTGCAAGCAGTGAGCGTGCGCAAAAATGCAAAGCGACAATGACTCATCCTGTAGAGCGATATCTAACTACAGACGGAACCGTTTCGGCCTTTTGTTTTGAATTTGATCTGTACGGCATTACGTAACCCGACGGTGCAATGGGTACTGAGCCGTGTGTGACAGACCGATTCGGCGGAGGTAGCTTACGCTTGCTACTCAAAGCAAAACAGGATGCGACCCCCTCTCCGTTTCGCCAGAAACAACAATGTGATCGCCCAGGGCAAGGCTGAAGCAGAACTACGCCAAACCGAGGGAGTGCAATATAACTGGAGAAAAACAACATTACAGTGAATACAACAAATGACTACATTGGAGGTCCGCAGACCTTTCGTTCGTCTCAGTTCGTTGACTCTCTCGGGCGGGAGCCCTTTTTAGGTTTAAAGCAGTTTATTAAAGGGTGATAAAACCCACTGCCATTGTTTAACTCGTAGTCGATGAAAGTCGCTTCGATCCAGCACTTTGCTGTATCCGGAATTTCAGTTATAATGGATCGTACCTCGTTACCGCGTGCGCGAAACTTTGCTCTTTCTAGCTCCTCCTCGCAGTCGATTTCACGACTCTCCCTGAATGGAATGTGGGTAAAAGGATTTTCTTCAACACTACTGATTTCAAGAGGGGTATCTATCGGAAATTCTATCCCTGCGACCGCCGCCTTACCAACGTTGATAAATTCTTCCGGGTACGCAGCAGATTCTTTCGTAAACAGTTTATTTTCCATTGTTTTATCTAGTCTTCCCTGATCGATAGGTTTATTCCGGATAATTTTAACTCCATTCA
>JBAHVQ010000047.1:170875-183630 GCA_036872915.1 Nanipora kamurai
CGCTCTGCGTACGCATTGAGCACTCTATCCGTACGATTTTGTATGCGCTAGTCTCTATCTTCACGATAGTTTCTATCGCTACATTTATATATATATATATATATATATATATATATATATGTATAAGATATATAATCCGTTTCATTCGTTAATCAGTCAATAGCAACACTCCTTATGTCCCTCCGATATTTACATCCTGTGCAAACCAGTGAGTGTAATCAAAATTATTCCACATTATTTTCATAGTTAATTCAAATAAGACAAACGTAAGCTTCGTTTCATATTCACTTTAAATGAACATTGTTTTCAACTAAGAATTTTTCTGTACATTAAATGTCATTTTAAATACTCCTAATTATAGTGAACCTCTTCAGAAACAACAGCTTGATCTACATTACTTCAGGCATTTAAGTCTTTCTTATGAAATCCTTTTCCTTGACAAGTGTCACAATCAACGTGAATCGCCCTCTTTCCACGAATGTAGTCTCTTATTTTCCTGACAACTGGAATAAGTGATCCAGTATCTCCCTCTGGGCCAATCAAAGCCAAAGCTGTTGTAAAGAGGAATAAAGAATAAAGGATGGAAAATCCAATGGTGCAAAAAATGAAAACACCAAACTGTGAAAAAAATATAATCTTGGCAGCCAACATGAAGACGGAAGCACCTAAAGTCGTGCAAGCTCCGGAAAAAACTGAAATACCAACATGTCCAAGAGTGTATCGTACTCTGGTTAATCTGTCTTGGTCTTTCAGTTCCATATAGCCTTCAGCTAAATGAACGACGTAGTCCACAGCCAAACCAACGATCAAGGTGAGGTTAAGTGATTCGAACACACCAAGCTTCCAACCGACAATCGGGATAATCGCCAGGACACCACAAGTTACCATAGCAATGGTTAATGTCGCCATGACTCCCACGATTACATTGGCTGTTGCCGCTGTGAGAACTACCAGAGCCAGTGCAAGGCCAATGGCAATTCCTGCTATTGCATTTTTAACCAAAATCTGATGGGAGAGATAGAAAACAAGATTTTAATTACATGTTATACATGACAGTTACATGCAGAAAACTGCGGCTCAACCATAATTCTATTAGGTCCGACACCTCAAATAATGGACATGAGTTTACTGTGATTATTTTTTTGTAATTTTCTCTTACTTCCTGTTCGAATTTTGGTTAGAAAGTAAGTTTTTTAAATCTGTAGGCAAAATTGAGTCAGAAAAGTGTTTGTTTTGCTTACGTAATATGACATGATTCTGTGCTGCACAACAAACCATGACATAAAGTTTAGCAAAACGTTTTGAATCGTTTTTTGGATCAAAAAGCATAGCAACGAGTTACACATATATAATGATGATAATGCCGATAGAGTGAAGGATATATTCAATGTATATTGAGCGGAAATATTAAGTGTAAATGCCCACTATTCCTTGAATATACCCTTCGCTTCACTAGTCATGCATATATATATATATATATATATAGTTATATAGTTATATATATATATATATATATTATGTCACTTACCTCAAAAAGTCACTACAGCCTGTTTCATCTTCTGGAAGAATATTCAGGTGACTGACAGATTTCGAAAACAGGAAGGCTTTTATGTGTAGGCCGAAACATGGGCGTGTAAAAGTGAAACAATGGGAGGATTTTGTCTTTGTTTTAGGTTGTTTACGCGGAATTTGGCCTTGTGTAGGCAGGCCGAAACTATTTCTGATCTTTTATTCAGCAAACTGTTTTTATCTTTTTGGTTCAAAATAGAAAATTTTTCTTCTAGACATAAATTACATCGTTTTGATCCTCTGTATACGAAATAGCGTGTTTTAAAATAGACCAGTTTGTGGTAAAATCTTGTTTGTTGTTTTTCAGAGTCCAAATGTGTTTAGAAAGTTCCGTTTCATTAGAGTGCTTTAACGATGTAATTTATCTTTAGAAAAAAAAATTTTCTATTTTGAACGAAAAAGATAAAAACAATTTGCTGAATAAAAGATCAGAAATAGTTTCGGCCTGCCCACACAAGGTCAAATTCCGCGTAAACAACCTAAAACAAAGGCAAAATCCTCCTATTGTTTCACGCCCACACGTTTCCGCCTACACATAAAAGCCTTCCTGTTTTCGAAGTCCGTCAGTCACCTGAAGATTCTTCCAGAAGATGAAACAGGCTGTAGTGACTTTTTGAGGTAAGTGACATAATACCATTTGCTCTATCTGTTTGGTACTGAGCCCTCTTTGTATTTCGTAAACCAAAACGTTCACGTATATCTATACATATATACATCAGTTGCCTGATGATCGCCTGAGTGCGTGAAACTCAGAGCAGCGACAGCAAAATGTTGTCTTTTGTATTTACTTATTCGCTCTACCAGTAATGGTATTGAGCGCTCCATATTTTCATACCAACGCTGTAACCTTCGTGGTACTCATCATTGGTGTATATATTGTTTTGGAATTCATATTATTTGTTGGTTTTACCCCTCCCCTCATAGGAACAGAAAAAAGAGACTGGCCCAAACGGTCGGGTCGAAAAAAAATGGTAGCGTGGTCAAGAGAAGTCTTCTTCAGTTTTGTTATATTGTATTCATTAAATACTAGTATTTTAAAACGACGAATTTACCCGTAAAAGTGAGATTGATGTGTTAAATTCTCGACGGTTCTATACGAGAACATATATATATATATAGAATTCGTGACTACGCTCTCGGCAATGGCCTTGGTAGCTCAGTTGGCACAGCACTGCCCCAGTTTGGTAGGCTTGCTGGTTCAATTCCCAGCTGGTCGCCCAAAGGTGGCATTTTTCGCTACTAATCTCTGTTGCGTCTTAAAATATATCATTCCAGCATTCGTAGATTTCCTTCACTAAACATTTAAACAATTTCATGTTGTTTCTATACCTTGTGAGTAAAAGATTAATTTTATTTCGGCGAATAAGTAAAGGATACTCAAACATTCTCATCTTCACCTTACTAACTGCTTTATTCCATAATGTGCACTTTTTTTAGGAAGTGCATATAGGCCCGCCCAGAATCCTGGGAAGGGTTAGGGGAAGTAGACAATTTGAGGCTCCGCTGACATAATTTCGTATTACATTTAACAGATGTGACTTTTAGGGGCTGGGCCCGGGCAAACTCTTCCGATTGCTCCCTTCTTTAAGCGGGCTTGAGAGCATTAAGGGAAAAGCTGTGTTACCTTTACTTATCAAATTATTTTGACGTACCTCCTGCACTTTCAACCAATGCCAAACATTGTAAGATGACACAGTGGCCTGAAATCCATTGTTACAGGATGAAGGCAATTCGCTCATCTAAGCGAAGAAGAGGATTAAATTGGTTACCGAACAGAAAATTATTTCTTACTATTTTGGTGTTATTACAGTTGATTGTAATTTGAATGTCATCTCGAAATCTGTTACTAATATAAATATTTAAAACTCGAGGGTTTAATAAGCTGAGTTTTAATCACTGGTTGTCGTGCTGACGTCATCTCGTTTCTGCGTACAATCGGCACGAGGACTAAACACGCTTATTATCATTTTGATGTATGCGGCTAATTCCCATCGAGCCGTTTACTAGGAAACATGTTTTAATCTAATTTGCCCTTAATACCGTCATATATCATATACAACAGAATGAATTGGCCCAACTAATCCCAGTTTGTAAACGATTCTACATATCTTTTCTAGCATAACACTGTCAGGTTTCTGAATAGATTAATTTACCTCTTTGTTCACAAAATTTTCCCAGTTCTCGTAAATTGGTAGTCCACTTTCGTAACCTAACGTTTGTGGCTTTAGTGTAGTGTTGACAGCGATTCCTACATATAACAGTCGGTTTCCATATTTGTTTCCTGTTAAATAAAGAATCGTGTTGTAAGATAATGAAGAAAACGTTTCTTTAGTACAAGAGTTGTTGGGAGGCTTAATGCACTGAGTAAATATAGTTAAACTGCCATAAAAAATAGGATAAAAGTTGAGCTGAATATAGTGTGCATTATTTAATTAAATAAATAGCTACTGAAATCAGTTATCATAGGTTTCTAAATGAATATGTAGCATTATGAAACAATGAATGAAAAGACACTTCTCGCCACTTTCGATCGACAGCATCACACATCACAGCAGCGTTTGTCAAAGCGGCTCTGTCGGAATTCTTTGAGAAACTTTTGTCGGTAGCTAGACTTAATTATTGCTATTCAAATTTATGTTTATTTATTTTCTGCATCTCTGTAGTTTTGTTTATAATTTATAATATATATATGTATGTCATTAATATTATTATAATCTTTTATCTTTCTTTGATCAAGAATTTTGAACTGACTACAATAAATTAAACAATACAATATTTGGTAAACTAAGGCCTTGATGAAAAGCCTAAAGGTTTCTGATAAGTCCGTACACCGACAAAATTACAACTTTCGATACACTACAAATAAATCAAAAGACATATAAGGCAAAATAAAGGTAAAAGAAGACAGTTAAAATTTACCTTGGATTGTTGTTTGCATTCGTACAGAGGTAGGATCGGCTTCTCCTCCTACAAAGTCTGAATACTTCCTAAAGTCGTAACTGGAGGCAAAATCTTTCGCACCTCCTTGGGTCATGAAATAACCAGCACCAACTTCAAAAAATCGGTAGTAAGTATCCGGGAGAGACACGTTATAAAGCTGAGGATTAGCTCGTATGAGGCGCGTCATTTTCTCTGAATTAAGTGGAAACCTAAAATCCGAACCATTAAGGTATTTCGTTTTATTACTTTCATCCTAAAAAAAGAAGAAATCTACTCTTAGAGAAAAATTTCTCACCCTTTCAGTTCTGCACAATTTACACTCCCTTACAAAGATTTCAAATACAATTTCACAAATGAATCAAGTTTTGATGTGTGAAAACGTTTCAATTCCACAGGTGAAATAAAAATTTCAAGTGAGAAATTAATTTTCATATGTGAAATGAAAATGTTTGCATGTAAAATATGTGAGATTTTTATATGTGAAATTATGAAACATATTTGAATCATGTGTTTCATATGTGAAAATGTTCTAATTTTATTTTGTGAAATGAGAATTTCACATGTGAAAACCTTTCAATTTTATATTTTCACATGTAAAATAACATGTGCAATTTTTGTAAGGGCTAAACCAGAAATAACGAGACTAGAGAGAAGCAGTAATCGAGTTGAAGTTATCACCCGAACAAAGAAAAGCAGAAGAAAGTAAGCTCAACTGTACAGGCATTCTACTAACCTTTAAATACTCGTTCATTCGCTCAAAAATACATTCAATTTCAACTTCTCCTGTAACCTGACTTCGTCGTAGTTTCAACTTCTCTTCTTGTTCTGGAGACAGATTCTTTATTTTGTTACACAGTTCCTGGCCAAAGAAAGAAAACGAAGTCAATTATTTCTCATAAATTTGAGTGTTTTGATTTGAGTTTTGTTTTGTCATTTTACTGGAATTATTACTGTTGGAATGAGGACTTTGATGAACCACTTTTCGTTTTGGTCGTCTCGTCTTCTATCTTATTAGTACAACTACGCTAGACGACTTTACTCGTCAAACAGTGAGGTAGCCAGAGGATGGGTGAGATAGGCCACCTCCTTAGCTGGAAAAATTATTTAGGAAAAATTGGGAAGGAAGAAAGGAAGTGATGGAGGAAGGAAAGAAGGAAGAAACGAATGTAGAGAGATTCAGCAACGGATTTTTGCAAAGGAAGAGTTTCACTGATTTAGAAAGATAGGAAGGTTTTTCGTGAAAATAGAAAAGATTTTGGAAGGAAAGGACTTAGGAAAGTAGGCGTTTAGAACAGAAGGCACGAAAGAAGGAAGGAAGGAAGGAAAGAAGGAAGGAAGGAAGGAAGGAAGGAAGGAAAGTTGGAAGGAAAAAATTAAGGAAGGAAAGGGGAACCTTTAGGAAGAAAATATTTGAGGAAAAAATGTTTTTGGAATGACAGAGGGATTTTTGGAGGAAGACTTTAGGAAGTCATTTGGAAGGGAAAGAATTTACGTGGAAAACGATTTGGCGAAGATGGCATTTAGGAATGAAGTGATTTAGTAAGTTTTACTTGGGTAGGATTAAAAAGGGCTGCCAAGAAATTTAAAAATTTATGAAGCAATTTTGGAAGAAATTAATTCAAAGGTGGATTAGAACACCCAAGTCACAGAAATATACCAACTAAGGTTCTCTTTGAATCTTGGAAGAAAGCTAAACGTTTTTAAAAGTTACCTCCCCAAGACTTTAGGACTGGGTACTCAACTGTCGTCAAAACGAGACCTCTGGAAAACCTGGTACTTAGGTCTTATTACCACACGCCCGGCTCCTTTTGTGGGAGGGTAACGAAAATGGAGTTAGGACACTGGGTAAGAGGTTTACTTCTGCACAGGAAAGAGTTCACAGATCTGATCAAATAAATTTTAACCACTTACCAACATAGCATTTTGACATGGCGGAGGATTGAGGTCAAAGCTATTATCAAACACAGTTTTTCCTTTACATTTGTAGTCAGTATGATGACATCCACTGCGATCTTGTTCCTTGAGTCCCCAGATTATGTGAACTACGACGACACGATCTTCTTGACTTGAGCGGAATTCGTTTTTACTCAACTCTCTTACTTTTCCAAAGTTAGTATCAGATTTCCAAGGGTTTATCTAGATTTACGAAGAGACATATTGAGATTAAGTTAAGATAAGGACATAATCTTTCCCATACACATAGACATGTCGATGTCCAATGGCAACAACAGACAAGTTACCTGTTTGGTTGTAGTCAGAAATTTATTAAGCATCTGAGCTTACAGCATAGTATGCTTGCTTGTTTGGAGTATTTCTTATATGTAACAATGAACATTATGGTTCACCTAAGTGAACGTATGCTGTTTGTTGTTTACCAGTTAGGAGGTCTGAATTGGTGGTTTACCGGTGAGGTCATGGCGTCTATCTTGTTGTCACTTTAACAAAAATTCATTTATATATGTAGTGCAAGTAGTTTTTAACTGATTTTATCTGTAGTATACTCGATTTTTCGTTTTGTTAGTCATTTTTAACCGGTAAATTAGAAAACTGGTAAATTTATATTTTGTCTGTTTTCCTTATAAATCATCTTGTGGCTGACAATAGTGAAGTATGTGCTGGCTATCTCAGGTCATGAAAGCACACTGACCTAGCGGTTGAGCTTAAAGCATTGTGGAAGCTAAAAAGGTCAAAATAGTGCCGATAGTTATAGGTGCGTTGGAAAGTATTCCTAGGGAGTTGGAAAAATACTTAATACTTAAGTAAGGAGTTATTACCTGTTCTGTATCTGGTCCAAGTTGAGTCGCAAATCCAATGGAGACTCCCAACAGTGCAACGAAAACTCCAATGACAACCCAACGAACGATTTTATGAGTGATGACGTTTCTGAAAAACCATCCTTCAAAGAAATGGATGATGTATTCAGATACGCTTTTCCTCGTTTTGTCCTCTTCTGCTAGATTTTCTCTGCTCTGTGTTGCTTCGTCTTCACTCTTTTCGCACATTGGACCGCAACAGCACCGTCCTTTTCGGCTTATGTGATGTAGAATGATCACAGTTGGAAAGAATAAAATAACAGAACAGTAGTTGACGAATATCAAAACCGCTGAGAAAATTCCGAATGAAGAGATGGCTAGTAATGGAGATTGTACGTTCGAAAGAAAAGCTATCATAGTAGTGAAGGATGTAATTAAGGTGGCTTTGGCGGCTCGCTTGTATACAGCTGATAATCTATGTCCAAGGGTTTTAAAGGACTGTGTTTGGGACTGTTTCCATGTGTCCATGAAAACAAAAATATTATCCGAACCAATCCCCAAGATAATAAAAATCGACAGGACGTGAAATATTCCGATGTATCTGTAGTCAAACACCACTCTGTAGATGAGATTGGTGATGTTAAAACTGGATATTATGCTAAAAATCCCCCAAGATGTCAGCCACAATGATCCTGTTTGAAACCACATGAATATAAAGATAAAAACAAAACTTGCCACGGCCAACATCATGTCCAGCACAACTTGTTTTTGAATGGCGTCGGTACTCAAGGCTACGTTACTGTAATAGAAATTCAAATTTCCAACACCATCCTTGTATTTGTCTTCAAGTTGTTTACCAAATATATCAGTTATGATTTTGTTTATCTCTTCTTGTTGGTCTTCGTCTCTGTCATCTGTACTTGTGTATCCTTCGATGGGCCAACCAGTGTAAATCAGGCTTCTGGTGTAAGGTGAGCTGGCAGTGTCCCCGCGGATAACGCCATCTTTCCCCAGATGAAAATTTAAGATCGCCCTACTTAGATTCATAGACTGAGCTGCATATAATACTGAAGGGATTTTTTCGAATGTTGGGTCGTATAGGTCGGGGTTAATCTTTCGGTACGTACCGTCGAAGAACCTCAAAATTGACAATGGTAATTTACATGTACGATTTGCTGAATTGCCCTCAAGTTGACAAAGCTTGTCCTTGTAGTCGGCGTAATTGAACAATTCGTTTTCATTCTCTTGTATTGTACGTAGATGTTCCTTGGTAAAAAGATTCCCGTTTTTTAATTCGTACATTAGGGTTATAGTTTGATATTGCACACCTCTACTTTGTTGGTTACCGGTTAATTTTATCACGGAGTCATCGTCTTTAACATGCCACCAAGCATCAGTTCGAAGCTTTGTTGAATCTTCTTGAAGGTCTAGAGGTACGCCGGCGAAGTCAATGGGAAGAAGATCATATCCCGCGGCAAACAGGATGCCGGTGATGATTATCATCAAGATATGAGCTCCAAGGGTGATTCCTAAAGCAAATGTTAGCTCAAATTAGAGGCAAATAAATTGTAATTTTAAAGTAAAAGCTCCTTTATTTATACTGGACAACCCTATCAACTAAACTACGCTGCTCTCCTTAAAGGTTCAGTAGGGGCCATTGCTCATGGGTCCAGTGTTACTACAGGAGGAAACCGGAGTACCCGGAGAACCCGCGGTGCGATTTGGTAGGGTTAAACTGGACAAAACTCTTCTCATATGCGACCAAGGTAAATTTAATCAGAAAACTGCAAGAAGGACCGGATTTATCTATGAATCGCTTTACCAGTTCATAGAAAATGACATGTCTTTACATGTACGATTTGCTGAATTGAACTGTTGTCGGATAACTGGTTCGTCCTGCAGTAGACTACATGAGAAGTTTCCTTAACTGCAAATCGTCAGAAAATGTTTCTTAAATTTAATTTTTTATGCTAGTATATGTGAGGTTCACAAGATGTTGATGTCGATTTTGCAGTATAGTCCATCGAAGTTTGGGTTTGTTTCAGTTTTAACTTTTTGAAAAGGTAGGTTGGCAACGAGTTTGGCAAGCCTGAGGAGCTAGTTGTACCGTACTGCGCGAATTTTCATCGACCTTCCGTACACACCAAACTTGTGAATCTGGACAACTTTGTAAGAACATAACCATGGTTATTTTCGTCCAAGGAGGAAAGCATACTAGTTACTTAATGCGCGAGATAAGAGTTCACCCAGTAAAGGGTAATCTTGGCTTGATGCACAATGTTTAAGCTCTGTGTATTGAATTCTGCATCAGAACCATTAACATTTGGAAGAGAAAAATGCCAGGATCGAAAACTATAAATAGAAAGTCAAGAAAAATAATGTAATGCTAAGATAATGTTATTGTATACCTATATGAGTTAGCGGTTTCGATCCAACTCTAGCTTTTATGTACATAATTTTACGAAAGACTTATTGTTATCAGGCTTTCAGCTAATGGGGATTCGCCAGACGTAAAACGTAGTTTTCAGTATAACGCACGAATAAACCAACACTTTCAGAGATGATAAGTTACACGATCGAAATGGTATTTGTAGTCATATATACCTGGAATGTTATTTCACGTAAAGTGTTATCTTTGAAAATGTGTTACTCGTACAAGCAACAGGCCTTTAGATTAAACTGATTCAGTATTCTCGTTATGGCTTTAATTCGTGCGTTAATCTGGGCATTGATATTTTTACTAAGACTACCTTTTCCGCCCTGAATATTGCTACTACCTGTATGACGAATAATTAACAAAACGTCTTTCATTATATTTTACGCATAAAAGTTCATAAATGATCAAAACATACTCATCATTGGACCGAAACATTACGTTAGCATTACGTCATTTTTCTTAACATCATTTTAACAATTTTTAGTGGTAAATTAGGCATTTTTTCCTTCCAAATATCAATGGCTCTGATACTCTTGCTATAACGATCTTAAGATCTATGAAGTCAACTTCAATGAAAACATCGTTTAAAGCATTTCAGCATTTAATTGACCACAGTGATCGATTCTTGAGCCTGAGGTTTCTAAATCACCACAGGTCTCACAAAAAGACTGTAGTCTAGGTTAAAAATTCAATCTGAAGCAACAAACTTTCTGCTTCCGCAAGCTGATGTCGTCCTAAAAACATAAACGTTGTCTGGGTGGCTTTGTACACAGAACGATGACTACGTATCTTTGGGGAATACTCTGAATGGTATTAATTATTCATTCTCTTGGTTTTGCATGATAAATTTGAGATTTTAATTATATTTTTATTATTTTACCCTGGCAATAAAGCCGACGGGAATGAGTGTTGTGGTTAAAGTTGATGTGACCGATGTTAATGTATCTAGGCAATATACCGTTTGAGTTTCTTGATGTAGAAATTATTGCTCATAAGCTAATTATATTACTTCTGGACGGAGCAGTTTGATAAATATTTTACCCGCGAGATATATTTGCAAGGTAGAGTTAGGTTAAACTGGAAAAAGACGACTTTGCGTGGTTGAAAAATACAAAAGCTCTGTCCTTAGAGGCGATAGATTCATGAAGTTATTTTTCTCCCTGACTGCGCACTTAAAACTCTCCCAGCTTGTCAACAAGACATATTTGCAAGTCGGTGAACAAGTTGTAGCAACAGTGTTACTTCGTCACGAAAATTGCTGCAAGCTTGTTGTAGCAATTTGTTACCTTGAAGTGTCCGACGTTAAGTAATATCAGAATTGTCGGGTCATAATACTGGCTTGCTACAAGTCGGATGTTTTTACCTGTGCAGTTGGATGAACACACTGTTATGGTCCAGAGTCTCGAAAAGTCGACAAAAGTCACCTCCGGGAATGACTATTGTTGACTTTCTGCTCCAGATTCTCAAGCAGAACATGAAACAGGTGAACACTTACCGAAAGTCAGCCGGTAGTGTGACACAACGAACTGGCAATACCCAATGGGACTATTCTCGTCTTCATCCTCAATTTCTTTAGTGTTCTCCGCTTCATCATTTCTTTCTTCAGGCACATTCAGCTTATAATCCTGGCCAATTTTGTTTTGGATACTTTCTCCATTCTGGCCAGAAGATGACATCACTTCGTTCGTTCTCCCCATTTCGATGTCATCGGTCATCTTTGTTATGGATTGAACCCACCGTTTTGTTTGTCTTATATGATTTCTAGTTACACTTTTTCAATATATGTCATACGAAAAGTATCCTATCTGACGTAAATATAGGGTACTGACGTAAATCTTTATACTTTTCTTTAGATGTGTGGGATGAAAGTCTAGCAACAGAGTTCCTTCCTAAATGTTAAACATTAATCTAGTTCATATGGGAGCTTGGTATACATCGACGTCATCATATTTCCTTCCGATGAAACCATTACATTGAGTAGCTCTCGACATTAGTACACACATTTAACAGCCCACTCAGAATGTTGGCAACTATGACGGCGATATCACTTTCTTTCTCGACATCAGTACATCATTAACCCGTGTACATTTATGTTTATCCGCTTTGAACCACCAAACGTGAACTTCAAGAAAGACAAATAACAGTATTTTGCAGTGGTTTCATGGATTACTCCTCATACAACAATACACCTGCGACAGAATTCATTTATGCAACAAAATTTGATGATATGGCAGAATTCTAAATTACTTACGTCGAACTTCAGCGTGGGCAGTTGCGCTTGAGGTCATAAAATCAAACAGTCTCAGAATTAGAAGATCACATGAGATGTCGTGTATAAGTTTAGTTCAATCAATCAATAGACTAATCGATCGACATTTTCTAGTTTACAGTGTCTAGGATGGAAATAGTCTCATATTCGTATCGTTTTAAGAATTTTCATTTCAAAAATTAAAATTATAATTAGACGTCAAACGCAACATAATGAAAAACTTTGAACATCGCCATCATATTTATGTATATTTATAATTACCTTAGCCAGACAGTATCTCGCTGTCACACTTCATATTTTGAATACTGGGGAACAATTTAGTGTTTTTTATAAATATATACAGGCGAAAGTTTAACCCTGAAGATGACGTAATGTTAAAAACAATTTTTAATGTAATGTTTATTAAAGCAATTTTTAGCCTGTATATATTTATATAATTTATTAAAGGAAACATTACGAAAATTTAGCTTTCCTTCATAACTTCATATGGTCTTTCCGATGCTAATAAATTAACATAATTATTACGTCACAATAACAAAATAACGTCAAAATCTTCCCGTTATTTGCTTTCTACTTCAATGTCAAGTAACTGGCTGCATAATTGTGTTTGTACTAATATTTGTGTCAGTGACATTGCAACGTTTTATTGCTTTCTCCCTTTTTCTCTCTCTCTCTCTCTATCTATCTCTCTCTCTCTCTCTCTCTCTCTCTCTATCTATCTATCTCTCTCTCTCTCTCTCTCTCTCTCTCTCTCTCTCTCTCTCTCTCTCCATCCATCCATCCATCC